>JAUTXW010002471.1:372500-380000 GCA_030620095.1 Kuschelorhynchus macadamiae
GCAAATGATTAATTAAAAAGGAGGATTATTAAATGTCTGCACAGCATAATACAAACGACGAAGAGCACAACAGATATATTTTAATATTGGGATTACCTTTAAATACAAATTGAGACAAGGGATGTCGCAAGAGGCTTTGGCGCAAAACTGAGTAAAAGCAATATGAACTCAGATGTATGCAAAAATTAAATTATTCTAAGAAATTCGTCGGCTCTCTTTTAGGAAGCGGCTGCTGCAGTGTTGTCAATTTTCGGATGTTACAACTAATTACTAATTAAATAAACATCTTTTTTAAGTAGTATATGTATTTTTTTCTGTATACAATATTTAAAACCCATGCCTTATAACATCCATTAACAATAGGTACCCCTGTACTCACCACGCCCCGATTAGCTCAAACTACTTCACTACTACTTTCAGTGCCCGTGTTCTCAGAATAAAAATCAAAAAATATGAGGATTCGGAAGCTGAAGAGGACGTGCACCATATCAGAACCACTTCAACTAAAAATCACCACAACAACTGCTTCACATTCAACTCGAAAAGATGAAACGACAAGCCAAGATCCACAGTAGTCGAGGCATGACTGAAATACCTAATAAAGAATAATGTAGTGTAATTTGCGCCACAGTTTCGCATTTACTTTGTGAGTGTCGAGCTGTGTAATCAATCAGATGTCCCTTAGGCAATATTATCATCGCCTACTTTATAGAATTGAGCTGGTTGGTGAGCGAAATTCCCAGAAAGGGCGTACATGAGGTCTAAGTGCTGTGGCTTTAATGAACTGCCCTCCATCATTTATAGAATAAAGATTGGTTCAACTAACAAGCCTGTGGGTGAGAGTTTTACAAATCTTTATGTATATCTACTATCAATGACCATACTCCATTTTGAAATAAATAAAAATGGGGCAGCATATCGTTTGAAAAGTTATTTCAGTCTCAATTCCCTACATTTTAGATTAATAAAATTAACAGTTTCAAGATGGTGGCCATTCTTAAAGGTCATAGAATATATAGTTTCTACAAATAAAGATATCTGCTAAATTTAATAATACAGAAACAAAAATCCAAAAGGTACAAAAACCAACGAAATCATCGATTTGTATTCAAATGTATGAATGATGTATGAAAATCTAATGAAAATAATGTAAAAATTAAGTCGAAGAAAATTCAAACATGCAAAGAAAGAAAATTAGAAGTACAAAAGAAAGTCAATCCAGTAAGCCTCAAAAGCATCAAATCAAGAAGTAAAAGGAATTAAAAACGGTGGTAAAGCAAATTCTAAAGAAACCGACAAAATTAAAATCGCCAATATTAGTCTTAATTGGTTCAAACAAAGGATTACACAAAACAAGTACTAATAGACGAGCTAAAGACGTTACAATATATTGATAAGACTGATACTTTCAGAATTTAATTATAAAAGACAATCAACATATTCCAAACGAGATCCTAATTTACATTGAAACAAACGGAAAAACCTTTCAAAAATTTGTAAGTAAAAAAATTTCATTAGGTTGGGACAAGTGTAAAATTAAAGGATTCAAATATTACAATTTGTTAACTGCGGTAGATATGACCATAAGATGAGATTGCAAAAAACCTTCAAATTGGTTCTTTTGCTCTGGAAAATAATACGTTTTGGAAATGCACCTATCAAAATCTTACTTGTAACAACTGTAAAATCTATAATTTAAATTATAACAAAAATTTCTGTGAAAAACATGAAACTTTAAGTGATAAAAATGTCCGATACATCAAAAAAAGAATGGCTCAAGAAAGGGAAAAACTAATTATTCAGAAAAAAAAATTCGTAACAACTGATTAGTATCGATATTACACGCCTTTAATAACCCAAACTAGATGAAATTCAAATACTGACACATGAACAAGTAGATATTATGATAATAACTTAAACATGGATAGACAAAGAGGAAGTACTTTGACTTCAACAACTACACTTCTGTATTTAACGTGAAAGTGGATTGGGAATATTTATAAAAAACAATTATAATTTTAGACTGCTTTTTTATTGGAGATATGAACATTAATATTCTCAAAAATAATCAAAATGCTCTAGATATTTACTCTACAATGTTGCTACAAGAAAAACCAACAGGGAAATCATATCTATAAAAATTATAACTAGTAAGATTAGTGATAATAAATTTTAAAGCCTACAAATTCAAAAAACTGACAAAAAATTAAAATATTTATTTGATTTATTGGAAAAGTAAAAATCATACTTAACAAATCTAAATTTATAAACATGAAAAATTTTGAAGGGAGTTGTTCTAAAAACCCAGTAAAAATTAAAAAAATCAAAACCATGGTTTAACCAAAATTTTGAAAAAACGCTAAAACCTAGAGACAAATGAAAAAAATTAAGAGAAGTAATCAAAATTATAAACACAATATTTAGATTATAACAAAACAGTAAAAAGGGATATAAGAAAATCAAAACCAGTCTATTATAATGAAAAAATTCTTAATTGTAAACCAAAAACCCTAAGGAAAATGAATTTTAAAGTCTACAAATTCAAAAAACTGACAATAATTTAAAAAATTAATTTTATTGGAAAAGGAAAATCATACTTAACAAATCAAAATTTATAAACAAACAATTTTGAATGAAGTTCTTTTAAAATCCCAGTAAATACTAAAAAAAATCAAAACTATGGTTTAATCAAAATTTTGAAAAAATGTTAAAACCTAGAGACAAATGAAAAAAATTAAGAGAAGTAATCAAAACTATAAAAACAATATTCAAAATATAACAAAACAGTAAAAAGGGCTGTAAGAAAATCAAAACAAGTCTATTATAATTGCAATTGCAAACCAAAAATCCTCTGGAAAAATTTACATCATATATTAACAAACAAAGCAAAACAAGATAAAAAAAATATTGATGATATTCTAATAAATAACAAATAAAGACAATGAAAAGGTATATATAATGTATCTGACGAAAAAACCTGTGGTTTCGATAAAAAAACAATGAAAACTATTAAACGTGAAATCATAGCTACTTTATTAATTAATAAAATTTAAAACTAAAAAGTTTCTCCAATATTTAATAACGATAAACATTATAATCCTAACAATTATCATCCTATTTCTATTTCACCAGCAATTTCAAAAGTGATCGAAAAACAATTATGAATAAAAAATTATCGAATTTCTTAGAATATCAAAAAATTACTTTTTTTCTGACCAGTATAGATTTCCAAAGCATAGAGATACTGAAATTGCCGTTGCAGATCGACTGCAAGTATTCAAAATAATGTTGAAAAAAAACAAAAAATGTTGTTTAGTAACCTAATGTAATGCAAGGCTTTTGACACATATGATATTTTATTGAAGTGTCTATATAATATTGGTGTAAGAGCAGTAATTTATTGTTGATTTAAAAATTATCTTACAAATCAAAAATAATTTGTTCAACTTGAAAAAACCAACATAATACCAGACAAAAATGTTACAATCAAAAATCTAGTCTAATTTTGGAATGGTATCTTATTATATAACAGGCTACCTGAAAAAATAAAAACTATCAAAGATATTCGGATATTCAAGATAAAATTAAAACGTGAACTTCTGGAAAAATAAATGTATATAATTTGTTTTATAAGTTTTTCTTCTTTTATCATTTATTATTTATTTATATTACTGTGTTCTGTGTCCCCTGTAATAAACTATTGCAGTTGGTTAGGAATAAAAGAATTCAACAGTAAACTGACATATTTTAAGAATAATGTTTTGTTTCCATTCATAGGATGTTAATTTGAATTTTCCATCGATTCAAATATAATATACGTCATCTTTGGAATTTTATTTACCTATTTGGGTTGGTAGGTCAACTGCCCTTTTGGGCGAATGGTAAATGCAATCCCAGGAAATTCAGCTACTGAAATTAAAATATTTTAATGTCAGCTATATTTTTGATGCCTTTAAATGTTACTATGAGACCAAAAATTTACTGTTAAACTGATACCTTTCTAGAATTCTACCGGAATAATAGTAAGAAGAATATTAATTTAATTATCATGTTAGCTTTACAAGCTAACAAACCAATATTTAGAAACCAATCAGTTTGTCATAAAATATTCGGGGCAATATTATATATTATACACACAGACGAGCAGCTCAGTGGCGTATATAAAGGGGGATTCATCCCCCAGAGCTACTTTTATTTAAGCTAAAATGATAGAAATAGTATAATCAGGACCTTTTTTTTCAGAATTAGAGGGTAACCCCCAGAGCCAGTTTTATCTACAGCTAAAATAAATTAATGACCTTTTTTTGGTTGTTAAAAATTTTCATTGTCTCAGAAGAATATCGAAGATTTTAGGAATAGTGTGACGAAATTTTATTGTAAATGAACATGTCCTGAGTGGAATCTTAGTTGATCCACTTGCTTGATACCTGGTATTAAATCTTCTTTTCGAGTAGGAACCTAATCATACATTTTATGTATAATTGTTTTAGATTTAAAACATTAGCTTTCTTATATAATTCCATGAGCCTGAAAACTAAAATTATGCCTTTAATCCAACGCACCTTTATCGTAACTTTGCCACAAGTGTGGAAATCGGTGAACAATTGAAACCAACAATGTTAGGGCAAATGTTTAATAATTTGTTAAGTCATTTTCTACTCTGTATGTCTGCTAATAACTATTTTAAAAATAATAACTAATATGTATTTTTTTAATAGTAGAAATCGCATTTGCCTGGCTTATACATGATATATATAAAATGGTTATCATCCAAATACAACACAAAAAAACCAGTTACCTCTGCACATGCAGTAATTGTATTCAATCCTACACCACCATCAACTTCAATATCAAGCAAAGGATAATTGTGTCGTAACCACTGTACTTTAGGCATCATATCTGTCATGAACTTTTGGCCACCAAAGCCTGAAATAATACAATTTAGGTAAAATTTATTTTATACAACTGTACTGTTTCAGAATTTAATTATTGAATAATGTCATATCATGTTTTCTTATGAGGTAAATGAAATTATATTGCATTTAATTCTATAGTGATCAATAACTATATATCTTTATTGCATAGTTTTGGCTTTACAAGTTTAATTATACCCCACAAACGTAAAAAAGAATTCAACAAATGTATGGGAAAATAAACCTGTAATATCAACCAGTGATTTTACAGTCCAGTATCCCATTTTGCTAAATGTTCGACTTAATCAAGAGCTCAATAACAATTTTAAGAGTGATCGAGCTCTTACCAATATTAACTATAATAAGCTTTCACAGATCCTGTCAGAAGAAACTTGAGATGAAGTATTGAGTAGTAACGATGTGACCCATTGTACAACAAAATTTTATAAATAAAAAAACACATAACTGCTTGCCACAATATACACATAGAATAAGTAATAAAAAGTATACTCTAAAGCACTGAATCACTGGTTGTCTTTAGTATCGATAAAATTGCGCCCTTAATCCAAATATTTTAGAAGCATTAAATAACTATAAACTTTATAGAAATGATTTGAACAAATTGACCTTATATAATTTTTTTAAATAAGTTTGAAAAAAATTTAAATTAATTCAATATATAAGCAAGACATTTTATTCTTAGTAAAAGTATTAAAGAGTGCATTGGAGTATTAAAAACAAATGCCAAAGCTTAAGCAATTATTATTTATATTTGATATTTGTAATAATTAGGAAGACCTTTCATTTTAAATGTTTGTGTTTTAGTATAAATTATTTCATATTAAAATAGCTGCTACTCACATAGTTGAATTTGTCTACATCAACCAAGAGAATCTTTGTTGTGTAAAATTAATCAGAAAATACATGAAATTATTAAAAATGGTATTACAAAAAATGCATTACATTTATTTCTAGAGCAAATTTTGAAATCAATATATAAAATAGTCTTTTCGGGCTGAATTCTGAAATTATTTATTAAGCCGCCATTTTGTTTCGCCATCTCAATCAAACCAAAATTTACCAGCTAATTTCCACATAATCTTAGTATTTCTTAGTAATAATATTTCACTAGACCGCCATTTTGTTTGGCCTTAATGGATTTTCACCAAAATGTTAGCATTTTATCCTCTTATGATCTATGGTTTTTGACCAGATCTTAAAGATAGTGGATAAATAGTTTTTGAGCTATGCCACATACAGATAGACAGACCGACAGACAGAGCGATGGAAATAGGAGAACATGTTTTTCGAGTTCTAGAGACCCAAAAATGTAAGGATCTGCAAAAATCTCGGTGGGTGAATTTTTTCATGATTACAATCTTCTCTTTTACGAGGGAAGTCCAAAAGTAATATTTATAGATATTATCATTATTATTATTAACATTATTATTATTATCATTATTATTATTATTATTATTATTATTATTATTGTCATCAATATTAATGAATGATAATCTGATTAAAATAACTTCGCACGCCTATGACACGGGAAGATTTTTGACGAGAATCTCCCCTGCTCTTCAGGCGTTGATAAGGTTCATTCGCTTGTCACACTGTACAAACAAGACAGGAAATTAAAAACCAACTACTGTCTAATTGCTTTGTTAAGTACAATTGGTAAGTTACATACAGACAGACAAGGCTTTTTGTAGAGTTACAGGGAAATTTTAAAGGAATTTGAATGAAGGAAGAAGTAATAATTACGAAATTGTAGTGGCGGATTCAAGATTTAAGAAGAAAACTACACCACAAATTATAACAAAAAATTAAAATACCAACTGTGGTCCTAATTATTATATATATATATATATATATATATATATATATATATATATATATATATATACAAACACCTAGTTTGTAGTTGGCATTTTTTTATTTTCTCAAACGTTTCGACAATTTTTGCCTTCATCAGTGTAGTTTTAAAACAATATTTTGGTCTTACAAAGGGGATATAATTTAAATACATATACAAAGTTTCCAATTTAAAAATAATTATTATATTTTAATTTACTTTTTTAACTTGCCTAAGAAGGTAATCTCCAATTATCAAAATAATACATTAATAAACAAGCAAAACATCTATAACAAAAGACTGAGCACAGTTTAAGGACTACTTTTGATTTGGAACACGACATGCTCAAAGCATACTTATTGGAAGCTAAAGTTCGAATGATTTGGTCTAGATATTCATATCAGATGTTTATATTATTGGTAGGTGTGTTCTGTTGTTTCTCTTTTGATTTAGGAAAAAAGGACAACATATTGTAATAAATTTTCGGTACTACATATGAAATAAAAATAATAATACAAATTCTGTTAATACATATGTACATACTACATTTAAAATTTGTGTAGTGTTGAAAAATTGCTAAATAACATACATATTATGTACTAGGAAAAATAATCAGTTATTTTCATTTGAACATTACTTACATTAATGCATAAAGATTCGCGAGTAGTTCGCACAATTTCAAATGTATTTCTTATTACATTTTCATTAAATTTAGCAGGATATTCCCTGATT
>JAUTXW010002471.1:385000-445762 GCA_030620095.1 Kuschelorhynchus macadamiae
CAGAAATTTTTATTGGCATTCTTGAAAGGAAATCGGCAATATTTTTACTAGAGCTAACGTATTTTATATCAAAATCAAAACCGCTCAAAAAACAAGCATATCTTTGGAGCCTATTGGCTGCCATAATTGGTATGCCTTTTTTTGGTCCAAAAATGGATACTAGTGCTTTATTATCTGTAATTAAAGTAAATTTATTTCCAAATAAAAATTGATAATATCTTTTTATGCCAAAAATAATGCTGAAGGCTTCCTTATCGATTTGACTCCAACGTTTTTGTTGATCATTTAATGTTTTGGATGCAAAACAAATTGGTCGCTCCACACCGTTTTCAAAAACGTGAGATAAGACTGCCCCCACACCATAGTCAGAGGCGTCGATAGTTAATCTTAATGGAAGTTCAGGATTAAAATGAACTAGGAAATTATTCGATTGCAAAATACCTTTAACTTTTTCGAAGGACTCTAGACATTCGTTTGTCCAATTCCATGGCACATCTTTTTTTATTAAATTATATAAGGGATGTAAAATAGAAGGAATGTTAGGTATGAATCGATTATAGTAATTTATTGCCCCAATAAAAGATCTTAGTTGCGATACATTTTGTGGTACTGCAATTTTTTCAATAGCTTCTAATTTCGTTTTGGACTTATGCAATCCATTTGCACTTATATCAAATCCCAAATAAGAAACAGAATTTGCGAAAAAATTGCATTTCTCTATTTTTACCGTAAGACCACAATCTTCTAAAATATGTAAAACTTTTTCCAAATTTTGCTCATGTGCAGCGCGATCTTTTCCGGTAATTAAAATGTCATCCAGAAAGACAGATACGCCCTCTACATCTCGGAAAAGTTGATCCCTTATTCGTTGAAATTGCCCTGGAGCACAACTAACCCCATAAGGTAATCTATTATAAAAAAATAGCCCTTTGTGCGTAGAAATAGTGGTTAATTTCGCGGATTCCTTTTCAAGAACAATTTGTTGGTATGCAGAACTCAGATCAATTTTTGAAAACTGCTCACCCCTACTTAGTTTAGCATACAAATCATCAATTCGCGGAATAGGGTACTTGTCCGCCACTAAAAATGGGTTTAAAGTGATTTTATAATCCCCACAAAGGCGAACAGAACCATCTTCCTTTAAAACAGGAACGATTGGGGTGCCCCACTCACAATTTCTATAGGCGTAATTATTCCTGAATCCGCTAACCTATCTAGCTCAGTTTCAACTTTAGATTTAAGTGCATATGGCAAGGGTCTGGGTTTAAAAAATTTAGGCACCGAATTTTCTTTTAAATATAATTTTAATTCAAGTTTGTTAAAACATCCTATTTTATTAGAAAATACTTTTGGATATTTTGCTGCTAATTTGTGTATATACTGATCGATAGAGACGTAATTAATTTGCTTAAATTCCAGGTTAAACTTACAAATAAAATCTCTGCCAAGTAAGGCAATATTACTCTCTTTGATAATATAAAATTTCAAATTAGATATTTTGTTATTGTATTGAACAGATAATTCAATTTGGCCAATTGGAGAAATTCTCCCGCCTGTAAAATTTACCAAAGTTACATCTGTTTTAATCAACGGAACATTTTTAAAACATTTCTCATACATCACGCCAGGAATACAAGAAAGTGCTGCCCCCGAATCTAATTCAAAATTAAACAACCTATTGTTTATAAATATATCAATTGTTATTGGTTTAGAAACATTATTTTGAAGAGTATAGACCGGAAAATCATTCAAATTCAAACCGGAGTTCAAAACATTCAATATTTAAGCTATTTATATTTTTATGTTTACAATTTGCTGTATTGTGAGTTTTTGTACGACAATATCTACAATATTTATTCGAGTTACGATAAAAACACTTGCTTTCTAAATGCTTACCTTTCCGACAAATAGAACACAATTCACTATCACCTGTTTTGTTATTTCCAACGTTGCCGGATGAACCTGAGGTACCAGCAGTCGTACCGCCTGAAAAGCGCGCGCTGCCTCCCTGATGGTGACCTTGCTGTGAGCTACCTCTGCCCCGACTTCTTTGGAAACCTTGAAGTCGGAAAATTTCGTGAGGTTCTTGCTTCACGAAAGAATTATTCCCCATATTTAGGTTGATAGCACTGGTTTCAGCTGTCAATGCTATATTTATAGCTGCATCGAAGGTAATACTGGATTTTTGTTCCAACATTTTCTCCAAAACTCTTCCGGAATTTAATCCACAAATAAATCGATCACGGAGAATATTTTTCAATTGTTCTCCAAATTCACATTTTACACATAAACTACGAAGTCTGACGGCCCAATCTTGAATACTTTCATTCGGTGACTTATACGCGGAATAAAATTGACACCTTTCGGCAAAAACAATGGTTTTTCCACTATAATAGCCATTTAAATGTTGCAGGAGATCTTTGTAATTAGCCTCAGAAGGCTTTGTAGGAAGACACAGGTTTTGTAACAAAATGAAGGCATCTTGAGCGAGTCCATTTAGCAAAATAGCTCTTTTTATGGATTCGTCAGTTATAGTATTTGCCACAAAAAATTGTTCCAAGCGATTTATGTGCACAGTCCAGTCATGTATTTTTGGGTCAAATTCCAACTGCAAACCAACGGTCGCCGCCATTTTTGACACACACTATACACACTTACTGCTTTAACACACTACTTTACTGTCTTTATAAACACTAAATATTAAATCGCGAGTTCAATAATTATCCAAATTCCTCGTCGCCACTTGTAACGTCCTATGGGAAAAGGAAATTCCGAATATTACGTGTATTATTTTATTTCCCTATAGACGTACCTACATGTATTCCATTCCGATCTACACTGCTTTGCTAATAATAGGAATGCAGAAATAAGAGGTGGGGTGACCGTGACGGTACTAACGTGTGTCATATGATGCGTTATGTTTAATAAATAAATAGATACAGGGTAAATAGAAAAGACAATCGTCACATATATAATATATGTATTATATATATATATATATATATATATATATATATATATATATATATATATATATATATATATATTTATATATATAATATATATATATATATTTATATATAATATACATATTTATATATATAATATATATATATATATATATATATATATATATATATATATATATATATATATATATATATAATATATATATATATATATATAATATATATATTATATATATATATATATATATATATATATATATATATATATATATATATATATATATATATATATATATATATATATATATATATATATATATATATATATATATATATATATATATATATATACATACATAATAATTTCCTTTATGTTATTTCTAAATATTATGGAAGAAAGCAATGATTATAAGTGGTTTAATGAATATTACAGTAATTATTATAAGTCATATAATAAAAAATAATTAAATGAAATGTGTACCAAGTAAATACTAAACAGATATTGTGTAAGGGAAGCGGTTTCCTTAGAATCATTGTTCTTTAAAACAAACCAGCAGTGTACCTAATTACCGAAGCCACAAACATCGACCATGTATTAGAATTGTATTTAAGATGATTAGGAAGATACAATATATTGTTATTATTACTTCCCTCAAAAAAGGGAAGTATTGTAATTGTAAAAAAATTATCCTCCCAGACTTTTTCACATCTTTACGTTTCATGGTCCCTAGATGAAGAAAAACATATTTTCTCGATTCCGTCGGTCTGTCTGTCAAAAATTAAGGGTCATATGAAGATGACCTGGTAACATTTTGGTAAAAATCCAATATGGTAAAACCGAATGGCGGCCTTGCGAAATGTTAAAAAAATTATTACTAAAGAAGTGCTTTTCCAATTTACCTCAAATTGTGCACAAAAATCAAGTATTATGTAGGAATCAACTGGTAAAATTTTGGTACGAATCCAAAATGGCGGCTTAATAAAATATTTAGGATTCAGCCTGAAAAACTACTTAATGCACGGATTTCAAATTGTGCGCCATAACTAATTGTAGTATGGAGATAAACTAGTAAAAGTGTGGTACTAATGCAAGATGGCGGCCAAACAAAACTTTTGTAATATGAAAAAATCACCCTCTCAGGTTTTACATATCTTCGCGTTTTGGCGTCCCTAGGTGCCAAAAATATGTTTTATTAAGTTCCTCGGTCCGTTGTCGGTTGTTTGTTTTAGTCAAAAATTAAGGCTCATATGGGGATGACCTGGTAATATTTTGGTTAAAATCCAATTATTACTAAAAAAACTAATCATCCAATTTTTCTCAAATTTTGTATAAAAATCAAGTAGTATTATGTAGGAATCAACTGGTAAAATTTTGGTATGAATCCAAAATGGCGGAACAAAATGGTGGTTTAATAAAATATTTAAACATTCAGCACGAAAAAGCTACTTAATAAACTGATTTAAAATTGTGCAATAACTAATTGTAGTATAGAGATGCACTAATAAAACTGTAGTATTAATTAAAGATTAATAAATTACGCTAGCAGGTTTTACATCCTATATTTTATCAATTCGGTGGGTCCACTTGTCGGTTTGTCTGTGTGTTTGCGGCATAGCTTAAAAACTGTTGAATATTCTGTGGGATTTCGTGGATATATGCGGGATGAAATAAAACGACATGCGTCCATTGGAAACTTGCAAAAAGACTAACTTTATTCATAGAGCAGAAAATACAGTGTTGCAAAAAACATTATTCAAAAAACATACAGAGGGCGCAAATAGTTAAATCATGTTATTCAACATAGATGGCAGTACTTAATTAACTATATTAATTTGAAATATTTTTTCCAACATCCCCACTTATTGAAAAATTAATATACGTATACTCCCAACAATATATTATACAACTCTTAAGCCTAATTCATTAACGAACTTATGGTGCTTATTGCTATTTAATCCTTTTGTAAGAATGTCAGCTATCATATCAGCTCTCACAAAATGATGTCTTACATCTATATGTTTAGTTCGTTCGTGAAGAACTGGATTTACTGCTAACTTTTGTGCTGACTGGTTGTCATTAAAAATTCTAACAAAATCCAGCCTTCCAGTGACTTCTCCTAGCAAATTTCGAAGGTATATGGCTTCTTTTGCAGCCTCACTGAGTGCCATATACTCTGCTTCTGTACTAGAAAGTGCCACCGTAGCCTGTTTTTTGCTCTTCCAAGAAAGACCCCCCTGACAATTTAAACACAAAACCTGTGTAGGATTTCCTATAACTTTTATCTAATGCCCAGTCTGCATCAACAAACCCTACTAAAGGACCATTGTCCTTTGAAAAAATTAGTGACAAATTTTTACTACCTTGCAGATACCTTAATACTCGCTTAGCACATTTCCAGTTATATTCAGTGTAAGAATTGTTAAATTGTGATAAATAGCTGACAGAATATGCCAAATCAGGTCTAGTTAATACTGTCAGGTACATTAAACTACCTATGAGTCTTTGGTAAGGCAACTCCTTGTCATACTGCTTTTTATCTTCAAAATTTGAACTATTAGTATCTAAAGGCGTACATACACTTTTACAACCTGTCATGCCAAACCTTTTTAAAATCATATTTATATAATGCTCTTGGTCTAGGCTAATAAAATTTTCGTCATATTTTATTCTAACACGCAAAATTTCTTTAGCCCTACCAAGATCTTTGATATTAAATTCTAAACTTAACTTATTCTTTAAAATGTCTACATTTTTAACGTCATTACTAAATATAAAAAAATCATCAACATATAAGGTCACTATTGTAACATAATTTACATTTGCTCTTTTTATATACAAGCATGGTTCATACTTTGATTTAACACACCCCAATTTCTGTAAGAAAATATCAATTCTGGTATTCCATGCGCGAGAGGACTGTTTTAGACCATAAACAGCCTTTTCTAGCAGACAAACCTTATTCTCTAACCCCTCAGCTACAAAACCTTCAGGTTGACGCATATATACTCTTTCATTTAAAACACCGTTTAAGAAGGCAGTCTTAATATCAAAATGAGTAATATACAAATCTAAATTAACTGATAATGCTACTAACATTCTTAATGTACTAAATCTTACCACAGGTGCAAATGTCTCTAAATAGTCTATACCTTCCTTCTGGGTAAAACCTTTGGCTAACAATCTTGCACGATAAGTCTTATTGTCCTCACTATCACACTTTATTTTATATACCCACTTGCTCTCTACAACTGTACCTTGCTTTGGAATGGCAGTAAGTTCCCATGTGTCATTTTCTTGAAACGATTGTAGTTCTTCGAGCATCGCTTTCTTCCATTCCTCTCTATCTGGGCTTGATAGTGCTTCTGACAGTGTGACGGGTAAATCGTCTACACTATAATAGTCCTCAGTCACGTTAGGGCACATATATGTGACATAGTCATCAAATTTCTTTGGTACTCTTGCACGTTCTGATTTTCTGGCAGGTTCCACAGGCACGTTAATATTTGGACAAATGTATTCTTCATCACTGTCCTTAGAATTTATGTCACTTTCTGTAGATTCAAAGATTTCTGATTCATTTTGGCTCTCTTCAGGTTGACACTGAATCCCCACTGAAACTGAAGACTCCTTTAAACTTTTATCCTGAATCTCTGTCTCATTTTGTTCTTTAAAACCAATGTCAAGCTTTAATGTATCTCGCCCTTTCTCAAATATAACTACATCTCTACTCGTACACACTTTATTTGTTATAGGATTGTATAGCCTATACCCTTTCGTAGTCTCAAAAAAACCAACTAAAATCATTTTTTCTGATTTCTTGTCCCATTTTCTTCCTTTTTCTTTGGGTATATGAGTCATGGCCGGACTGCCAAATATTCTTACATGTCCTAATTCTGGTTTTTGATTAAAAAAGATCTCATATGGTGTTTTAGCTAAATTTGATACAGCTGACCTATTTCTTAAGTAACATTCCCTATTTATGGCTTCGGCCCAAAAACGTTTGTCCAAACCTGCTTCAAAAAGTAAACACTTAGCTTTCTCTACTAAAGAACGATTCATCCTTTCAGAAACCCCATTCTGCTCGGGTGTATAAGGATTTGTAGTTTGATGGATTATACCCTGACCTTTTAAATAACTTTCAAATTCCTTACATATTCACCACCATTGTCTGAGCGCAAAACTTTAATTTTTTTATTCACTTGCTTCTCAACCAAACTTTGAAACTCTTTGAACATCTTGAAGACCTCATCCTTTGTTTTCATAAAGTATGTGAAGCACATTCGACTAAAGTCATCTTGGAACTGAACAAAATATTTAGATCCACCTATGGAGGTTGTTTCCATGGGTCCTGCAACATCTGTGTGTACCATTTGTAGTAATTCTGTTGCCCTACAACCTTGGTGTTTAAAAGATTCACTTTTGCTTTGCTTCACAACAAACTTCACAGTTTTTTTGTTCTATTTGTATCTGCCCCGAATATTCAACACCTCCTACCAAACCATCTCTCATTTTGTTTAAAGATCGAGAGTTAATGTGTCCTAATCTCTTGTGCCAAATCTCTCTACTGACTACTATTTGCCCAGCAAACAAGCACTTCTGAGATGGTTCTATTTTGTAGACACCATCACTGAGGAAAGCCATAGCTACCAAAACTCCGTATTTGTTGTATATCTTACAACAGTTTATCTCAAACTTAACAAAGTTCCCTTTCCTCATAAGCTCACTTACAGACAACAAATTTGTTGTTAAACTAGAGACAAAATAAGCATTTTGTATTTCAACATTATGAAAGTTGTTGCCCACTTTTGTGAAAATCTCAATATCCCCACAGCTTTCCACTGGAACTTGAGTGCTGTCAGCCACCATGATTTGTTTAAGGATTGGTTCCCTTTTGTTGTTAATCCAGTCCTGCCTGCAAGTCAAGTGGACACTTGCCCCAGAATCAAGGTACCATCATCATGATTGAACTTTTTACTAAGAAAAACTGCTGTAAAGGCACTTTTTTGTTCATCTGTTTTACTAGCATTCCATTTAGGACATTTTGACATATAATGCCCCGGCTGCTGACATTTGTAACAAATAATTTCTCTCTTGTTATTTTTTTGTGTTTTGATTTGCCGTCGAAATTCCGACGTCCACTCAGCTGATTCTGTCGTTTTGGATTTGACGTTGACTTTCCTACAAACGCGCCAGCTGACGAAGTATGGGTGCTGCCATCTTCTTGCATATCTAGAAGTTTCGACTTAATGGCATCAGTGGTAATATCGATCCCACTGTGTTCAACTGCCATTACCATAGGAGTAAATCGATCCGGCAATCCCGCTAAAAGCAAACTTCCGAGAAACGTGGTATCAAGTTTGAGACCAGCCCTGGAAAGTTTTTGTGAAGTCTCAATAACCTGATTCACATAATTTTCCATTGACGAACAGTTTTCTAACCTCAAATTAATGAGCGTTCTCAATAGAGCAATTTTTCTGGTGACTCCTTTGTTTTCATACAGCTCCTTTAATTTTTTCCAGACTTCTTGTGCTGTGCCTGCTTCCCTAACATGCACGTATAAAGAAGGATCGAGGGATAACGCAATTTTCGCTTTTGCTATTGAAACTAACGTTGTATCAGTTTCGGAATCATCGATACATTTTTGCAGTCCCTCCAAGATGAGAAAATTTTCCATTGCATACGACCACTCTTCGTAGTTTTCTCGACCTTGCAACTTGGGCACACTCGACAGGTAACTAACGGACATTTTATACTCACACGCACACGACTGTACTGTCCATGAAAAATAGAGCCGACGAGCCTTTTAAACCGCACAACCAACTAGCAATATTTCAAACACGATAGTTCTCGCACACAACTGTATGGCCTGGGCCCATAACCTGTTGAATATTCTGTGGGATTTCGTGGATATATGCGGGATGAAATAAAACGACATGCGTCCATTGGAAACTTGCAAAAAGACTAACTTTATTCATAGAGCAGAAAATACAGTGTTGCAAAACACATTATCCAAAAAACATACATACAGAGGGCGCAAATAGTTAAATCATGTTATTCAACATAGATGGCAGTACTTATATTAATTTGAAATATTTTTTCCAACAAAAACTACTCATCAGATTGACTTCTTCAAATTTTGGACAAAAATTAAGGCTCATGTGGGGATGACCTGGAAATTTGGTTAAAATCCAATGTCGGAACAAGATGGCGGCCTAGTGAAACGTTAAAAAATTATTACTAAAAAAACTAATTTACCTCAAAGTGTTACATGAACTAGTAATATTTGAGTATGAATATAACATGGCAAAACAAAATGGCGACCTAATAAAATATTTAAAAAATCAGCCTGAAAAACTACTTATTAGATTAATTTCAAATTTTGTGCAAGCATTAAATGTAATATAGAGATGAACTGGTATAGTTGTGTAACGAATTCAAGATAGCGGAATAAAAAAAAATAACGTAAAAAAATCTTCTTATTCAATTGACTGTAAATTTTGGAGAAAAATTACATATGATATACGGATAAACTGGTGCGAATTCAACATGACGTAACAAAATCGCGGTGTGGGTTAATGTAAAAACTACGTATTGAATTAATTTTAAATTATGTCCAAAATCAAATGTGGCATAGATAGAAACTGGTAAAATATTGATAGGGATCCAATATATTGGAACAAAATGGCGTCCAATAAAATATTTGAAAATACAGTATATATGTGTTCCTAAACAATTATTGAACTAAACTGATTTACACTTCATTATTCCTAATAAAAGGAAATATTCATAATGAGGGAAGTTCTGTATAAAGGAAATTTAACGAGTTTTTTAATTTTGTGATCTGCAGTATTTTTGTTACCATACAGATGCTACGGATTCGGGGTTATAGTAGGATAACTATGAACAATTCTGCGCCTCACATACAGGGTGGTCTAACAGTGCGTTCAAGTCCAATAGCTCGACTATTGGGGGATTAGAAAAAAAAAATATACGAAACTGGTAGAGACCGCTGAGAGCTACAATCTAAAATTATTTTCGATTATACACGTAAGACAAAAGTGTTGTAATTGTATTGTTTCAGGGTCCCTAGATGCGGAAAAACATTTTTTCTTAATTTCGTCGGTCTGTCTGTCAGGCTGTCTGTAAGTCTACAGCTAAAAACTACTTATCCGATTGACTTCAAATGTTGGTCAAACATTAAAAGTCACATGAGAATAACATGATAACATTTTGGTAAAAATCTAGTATGGCAGAACGAAATGGCGGCCTATTAAAATGAAAAAAGAAGATGACTAAAAACTGCTTATCCAATTTCCCCAAATTTTGCAGAATGTGGGCTACATATCCAAGAAGGCGAATTAAAATATCGACCTAATAAAATTTTAAGAAATTATTACTAAAAACTGCTGCTCCAATTAACCATTGCACAAGAATCAAGTTTAATATAGGGATAAAATGGAACATTTTTGGGGTGGAGCCTTGGTAGTGAACAAAAATGACGCCCTAATTAAATGTATCAGTAAAATAAAAAGTACGTATACAATGGAGTTGAAATTTTAGACAAAAATAAAGTGTAAAACAGGGATGAACTGGTAACATTTGGTCTATCCCATGTCGCGAACCAAAATAGCTGCTTAATGGAATGTTTAAAAAAGTCGGTAATATTCTATTTCCTTTTCTTAGAATAAAAGAAAATTTATGGAGAAAAATATTAAAAGTTATCGTTAATTTTTTTGTCGGCCATACACATAAACGTAAAAGAAATACAAAATAATTAAAATTCAAAAATGTTGACAACAAATAAAAGCATAATTAAAAAAACGGTATGTGTATATGAAGAAACAGTAGAAAACATAATGAAATATGATGAAAAATAAATTTAAAAAAATCGTGTAATTCTGCTTTACTCGGGATATCCCTCGTAACAAATTCCACCACACATAGATAACAGTTTATATTGGCAATAATTTTATAGATATTGTATAAATTGTATTTATAATCTCTTATAAGTTAAGTACTGGTTATGTGGGTACAAAAATAGGTAAAACCCTTTTAACAGAACTGTCCTCGTAATAAAGAAAATAGGCACATATTGATATTTATGCAGTGTGTTATCTTACTACCAAATAAATATATGGATATATCTTAGTCTTATCGAGAAATTCGTCATTTCGCGAAGAGCTTAGTCAGTGCATTAAGCATCGGCATATTGAGTAAAAACATAAAGTTGCATCGTCTCTACTTAAAAAGTCCAAACCGTTTTCACGTATTATGTATACACAATCTGCCTAAATTAAAGACTTGCAGGTTCATGGAGTGCCCAAGAAAAAGGGCATTTTTGTGTTTAAATGATACACAGTGTGGTCCAACAGTGCGTTCAAATCCAATAGCTCAGTTATTGTGAGAATTAGAAAAAAATTGTTGTATATAATATAAACGAAAGTTGTAAGGACTGCTGAGAGAAATAACCTAAAATTATTTTCGATTATGCAGGATTGAGGATACGTTTGCCACAAACCAAATTTACATTTTTTTAAATGAAACACGCTATATATTGTTTTATTTTCAGATTCCTCCCTTTTTGACCATTCACCCAATATAGGGTTTGTAGGGACTAATACATAGTCATTCAAGATTTATGGCCACTTTTCAATATTATAAGACGTATCTTGTAATCTGTGTATTTTTTTAATGTGTTAGCATAAATCATTTTAGCATAGTAAAAACTTCCAAATGTGGTCTTCTTTTAACTGCGGTTCTTTAGCATTCTTTGATAACGGTATACAGGGTAAATAAAAATCCTAGATGCAAATTTTATCGATTAATTTAAATAGCACGCCCTGTAAATTATATTTTTAGATTCCTTCCTTATTAGCTATTGATTTAGTATAGGGTTTGTGTGATCTATACAGAGTTGTTCAAGATTTATGGCAACTTTTCGAAAACATGAGAGGTGGACATCTTAATTTATTACAGGAAAATATTGCAGTGTTCTTTTTCAAGATAAAATTTTTTAAAATTTATTCATACTAGCATGGATGGGTCGAAAAAGTTGAAAATTTCAAAAAATAAAAATTATCACTAATAAAACATTTTAACTAAAAATTTTACAAATACAAGTGATAGTGTTACAATGATCTAGTAATAAAAACTAATGGATATTACGAAATGATCGAGATAAATTATGTATTGGGAGCAAGTTAATGTAATTGTCAAACAAAAATCTTTTTTGGCATTTTCGCAACTGAAAAAAAAATCCAACTTTAAATTAGGTAAATAATCTCAACATGTAGATAGATTGCTTGTCAATCTAAACACAATGAATGCAATTGAATATATCACGAAAAGTATCCGAGAAGCGCTTCTGAAAGATCATGCAACGGTTTGATGAGAGGGGAAATGTAGAATACACAAAAACTGATCGAGTCAAAACTGTTTTAAACTAGTTAGGACTTAGAATGGACAACTTAACAACTAGTTTAAACTAATTGTTAAGTTGTCCTCCCTGGAGCAATTGGAATGTAAAAATAAAAAAAAATAAAACAATACTAAGTAATAAAGCGTATAAAACAGTAAAAACTACTTAATTAGATGTTCGAAATACTTACTGTTCTGTACGACACAAATATTTAAACGATTTTCACAAGATAGGGTAACATTTCTTAATGTATTAAAGTTAATATCATTAAATACACTTCGGATTCTTCATATTTTCTTTTGTAGTAGGAGGTATTTGATAGACTAAATTTTTAAAAGCCCCAAAGGAAAAAGTCCATTTTTGTCAAGTAAGGGAATCTAGGCCAGCGTTCTTGAAATTTTTCAGTAAGAAATGCATGAATGTCAGCCGTATGATGAACTGGGGAACCGTCATGCATAAACCATATTTGATCATGGACGCTAATAGGGATTTGGTATAATAGTGTTCTAAAGTTTTCCCTCAAAAACGAGATATATAGACGTGCAGTAAGCCTTTCTTCAAAAAAATGCGGACCGATGACAAAATTTTCAACGATTCCACTCCAGACGTTAAAAGACCACCTATTTTGACTAGTTGTACGAATATAGTGGGGATTTTTAGTAGCGTCGTAGTGAAAATAATGTCTATTGACATTTCCAATTTTGTAGAATGTTGCTTAGTCAGTAAATAGCACAAAATTAGTAAATCTTGGCTCTCCCTAAATTCGAAAAGTGGCCATAAATCTTGAACGACTCTGTCTCCCATAAACCCTATATTAAGTAAATGGCCAAAAAGGGAAAAATCTGAAAATATAATATACAGGGCGTTCCATTTAAATTAATCGAGAAAATTTGCATCCAGGATTTTTATTTACTCTGTATACCATTATTAAAAAATACTAAAGAAAAACACCGCAGTTGAAAGAAGACTACATTTGGAAGTTTTTACCATGCTAAAATGATTTATGCTGATGCATTAAAAAAATATAAGCCGTCAAATGTACCTCTGATAATATCGAAAAGTGGCCATAAATCTTGAATGACTCTGTTTAGTCCCCACAAACCATATATTGACTTGAACGCTAAAATTTTCCATTTTATCACTATATCAAACTTGATTCTTGTGCAGTGGTTAAGGTAAATTGGAGCAGCAGTTTTTAGCAATAATTTCTTAAGATTTTATTAGGTAGATGTTTTATTTCGCATTCTTGGATATGTACCCCACATTCTGTGAAATTTGGGGAAATTCGATAAGTAGTTTTTTAGTAATTATCTTTTTACCTTTTAATGAACAGTCATTTTATTCTGCCATACTGGATTTTTGCCAATATGAAAGTGCACTAAGAGTAAAATACTCCTACTTTTCAAGTTAGAAGATACACACTCGCATGTACCTATTCTTTGTCTTATCATAAGCAGAAGTTTTTTTACATAAAGAAACTGAAGCTCAGTTCCACAATAACAATTTAAGTAGGTGACTAATTTTTACTCAATAATCCTATACACATGCTTACACAGGAACATCTACTATGGCTATTAATGTTGACTTTATAAAAAATTACCAATAATTAACCAACAAAAGTTAAATTTTTTTGTTAATCTGCATTTTTATATACGACATATCTCAAAACTCGCGGTTTTAATGATATACTGTTAAATTTTAATGCTCATTTTCCTTAGACCAGGTTTAAGTTAACATGATGGGACTTTATTTGACATTTGCGGCCATAGTTCAGTAAGAAGTACTAAGTTTAATACAGGTCTAAATCTTAAACTCCTTAAATTGATGCGGATGTAAGTAAACAATCCAAAAAAAATAAAAAAAACTATAAAAACATGCTTGTTGTGTCAGAAAAAACTATAAGTTACCCATTTTGGAAAGTTCAAATTTTGAAATTTTTCATTTCATTTCGCCGATCAGTTTACAGTTATTTTGACCATGATTATTTCTCGAGAAACAAATTTATTTTTTATTATCATTTATTATGTTCTCATCAGTCGTAAAGAACATGACACAATTTAATTTTACCAATACATTATCTTGGAAAACAAATGATAAAATTAATAAAGCAGGATTATTAAATGACGAAGCACCACAGATATATTTTAATATTGGGATTACCTATAAATACAAATTGAGACATCTACAGCCACGGGATGTCGCAAGAATCTTTGGCGCAAAACTGAGTAAATGCAATATGGACTCGGATATATGCAAACGTAAAAATTAAATTATTCTAAGAAATTCCTCGGCTCTCTTTTAGGAAGCCACTGCTGCAGTGTTGTCAATTTTCGGATGTCACAAATAATTGTTAATCAAATAAATATATACATCTTTTTTAGTAGTAGTAGTCATTGCATATTGTATTGTATATATAAATACAAATTGAGACAAATATTTCTACAGCCACGGGATGTATATGTATATATATTTGTATATATATATATATATATATATATATATATATATATATATATATATATATATATATATATATATATATATATATATATATATATATATATATATATATATATATATATATATATATATATATATATATATATATATATATATATATATATATATATATATATATATATATATATATATATATATATATATATATATATATATATATATATATATATATATATATATATATATATATATATATATATATATACCACAGATATTTTCAGATATATGCAAACGTAAAAATTAAATTATTCTAAGAAATTCCTCGGCTCTCTTTTAGGAAGCCACTACTGCAGTGTTGTCAATTTTCGGATGTCACAAATAATTGTTAATCAAATAAATATATACATCTTTTTTAGTAGATGTCATTGCATATTGTATTGTATATATAAATACAAATTGAGACAAATATTTCTACAGCCACGGGATGTATATGTATATATATTTCTATATATATATATATATATATATATATATATATATATATATATATATATATATATATATATATATATATATATATATATATATATATATATATATATATATATATATATATATATATATATATATATATATATATATATATATATATATATATATATATATATATATATATATATATATATATATATATATATATATATATATATATATATATATATATACAGGGTGTCAATTAAGTACTTGTACAAACTTCAAGGGGCGATTCTTTGACTAATTTTAGGATGAAAAGTTCATACGAACATGGGTCTGAAATGGCTTTGTTTCTGAGATACAGGGAGTCCAAAAAAACAATTTTATTTAATTTTTTGCTTATATTTTTGTTAACGAACATGACAATTGAACAAAATTTGGGATTCTGAGTATATTGATGACGAGAAATTCAAATATTAACTTAGGTTTTTATTTAATGTTAGAGGGCGCCACATACAGTGTTGTTCCTAAATTTAATTAACCATAACTTTTTTGTGAAGCCTTTTTATGTCATTTTTGACTAGGCAGACCTATTCTCCATTTAATTCTACATAAAAAGGGTGCTCTTAGTATTTGTCGCTAAAAGCAGCCATTTTGGACCAAAAAGGGTTTGAAGTTAAATCTGCGTCGAAATTTTTTAAATTGGATCATTTTCGAGATTTCGAAAAATAAGCAAAAAAATATACCTTTTAATGATTGTATTATCAGGTAAAAAACTTAAATCATTTACAAGACTAAAACTAAACTAGTTAATAACATTATTTTACAATAATTGTTGAAAATGACCAACGCCTACTTCCACGCATGCAATAAGTCGCCTTAACATTGATTGCCAAACTCTTTCAAATATACCTGCGTCTGATTAATAATGGCACAAGATTCAAATATCCTATTTCTTAGATCTTGTTCATTTTGGACTGGACTTTTATAAACCAAAGACTTCAAGTGACCCCACAGAAAATAATCCAAACGATTCAAATCTGGTGATCTGGGAGGCCAAGCTTGTGGCCCAGCTCTTCCTATCCAACGGTTAGGGTAATTGTCGTCTAAAAATTGACGCGCTACGACACTGAAGTGTGGCGGAGCTCCGTCGTGCATTAACCACATCCTGTTTCTGGTTTCTAAATCAACTTCTTCTAACTGGTTTGGAAGTTCGTGCTCTAAAAACCTTCGATATTCTTCGCAATTAAGCCTTTGCAGAAGAATTCAAGGTCCAATAAGGTGTTCACCGATAATTCCTACCCAAATATTGAGAGAAAATAGCACCTGAAAATTATTTTCTCTGATAGCATTCGGATTATCCTCAGCCTAGATATGGTTGTTATGAAAGTTAATTATGGAATTTCGAGAAAACGAGGCTTCATCTGTGAAAAGCACATGACTTAAGAAATCCGGGGTTTGTACTAATCTATTACGCAACCAAACACAAAAATCGAGTCTGAGGGGAAAATCTCTAGGTAATAGAGCCTGCACACGTTACATATGATAAGGATAAAGTTGTTGGGACCTTAAAATTTGCCAAACAAGTGTGTATGTGTAGTATTCAATTCAAGAGCTATTTTCCGTGTACTAGTTTGCGGGTCTTCTTCAATTCTGTTTAACACAGTTTCTTCAATCTCAACTGTTGAAGGCCTTCCTAGAACATCTGTTGTCCTTTTAAAGCTGCCAGTTTCACAAAGTCTTGCGTGAATATTAATAAAAGTTTGGACGTGTGGTACCACTCGTTGAGGAAATCGCGCCTGATACATACATTACCGCGAGCCATTCCATAAGTAAAATAAATGTCTGCCATTTCTTCGTTGGTATATTGGTACATTTTGGACAAAACACACGATAAATTATCACTTATAATGCCAAATGGTAAAAAACTACTTGTTTCATTCTAAATCAATTGCCATGACTGATTCTGCTACCATGAAAACCTCTCAATTGTTTTCCAAGGCCTGCTATGGATTTACCTATACTATTTTCTCATGTACTGCAGCTGCAGAGGAAAGATGCAGCACATTTTTACGATTATATTATTTTTATCCAATTTTCAGTAATTTGGTAATTGTGATATGTTGTTTTAGTTTAGTATATATTATATATATATATATATATATATATATATATATATATATATATATATATATATATATAAATATATATAGGTATATATTTATATATATATACAAAAATATATATATGTATATATATATATATGTATATATATATATATATATATATATATATATATATATATATATATATATATATATATATATATATAAATATATATAGGTATATATTTATATATATATTTACAAAAATATATATATGTATATATATATATATATATATATATATATATATATATATATATATATATATATATATATATATATATATATATATATATATATATATATATATATATATATATATATATATATATATATATATATATATATATATATATATATATATATATATATATATATATATATATATATATATATATATATATATATATATATATATATATATATATATATATATATATATATATATATATATATATATATATATATATATATGATTAAAATCATATCAGCATGATCAATATATTGTCTAACAGCTTCGATTCCAGTGCTAGGCTTGAGGGCTAGACCTACTTTCATTCCATTTTATATATATATATATATATATATATATATATATATATATATATATATATATATATATATATATATATATATATATATATATATATATATATATATATATATATATATATATATATATATATATATATATATATATATATATATATATATATATATATATATATATATATATATATATATATATATATATATATATATATATATATATATATATATATATATATATATATATATATATATATATATATATATATATATATATATATATATATATATATATATATATATATATATATATATATATCATATATATATATATCTATCTATCTATCTATCTATCTATCTATATATATATATATATATATATATATATATATATATATATATATATATATATATATATATTATCAAAAAAACTCAAAATCAACCCGGTTCTACTGTCATGATTAAAATCATATCAGCATGATCAATATATTGTCTATATATATATATATATATATATATATATATATATATATATATAAAAACTAAAAATCAACTCCTACCTGGTTCTACTGTCATGATTAAAATCATATCAGCATGATCAATATATTGTCTAACAGCTTCGATTCCAGTGCTAGGCTTGAGGGCTAGACCTACTTTCATTCCCGCCTCGCGGATCTTTCGACATATTGGAAGCACATCTTTTATCACTGGTTCAATGTGGAAAGTATACTGACTGACGCCTGCGTCAGCCATAGGTTCAATCCACTAAAAATGTATGCCATTAACAAAAAGCTAACAAAAAAAAAGATGAAAAGAAATGTTTCTATGAAATGGACAAAATATCTGTTTTAAAGCTAATGTGTATCAAAAGTAGTGCTTAGAAAATGTACTATCGTCAATAGATTTGCTTTTCTAATAATTCGATGTACAAGGTATTTTCTGTTCTTTCTATGATAAAGGTTTATTTTCATTTCTTTTTTAGTTGTTTCGGAATTTGTTGGTTTTATCAAAATAATGCCATTTTTAGTTGTATTTGCCAGTGTTTCATTGAGGCAGAAAGATTTTTTTTAGAAGTAAAATGTGCAATATTTCGAAAGGTGCAAGAGACTTGCAAGAATTTTCTAAGCTGCGTATGATTTCAGAGCCGTATTCAATAAAGGCTGTAAGGGGGGAGTGCTCACACTCCATTTATGGTGCCGCACTGGAGTCAAAGAATATGTCAAGTCGAAAGGATTTATTACCAGAAAATAATACATATTTTATACTCTAAGAATAATTACTACTTGGTAAAACGCACTGCTTCGCGAATAAGAAACCTAAAAGACCGTAAACAGCAACAAAACAACATCCACATAAAGTGTGGGAAAAAGTAGCTTAAAAAAATGAAAGCATATGATGAATGACAAAAATCTAAATAGCTCAATTCAAATATTTTAATACCTGTTAAGTGACCAGGAAATATCAGTCTAGTATTGTATCAATTAACAATCATTTTACTATGGAAAAGATAGAAGTTAAATCAAGTGAGTATGATGCCTTTAAAGTGCTGTTAAGACTCTAAAAAAAAACGTACTTAATCCTAACAATTGGCCTGAGGATATTATCAAAAAATTTTTTCCTTCCCAATAGCGAGGAACAAATCAAATAGGTCCACAGGGTACTTCAACCAAGACTTCAACAGTTCTAGGCAACAAGATAAATATTAATAAGAATAGAATAAAGATGGCTGTTGATAAGAAATTCTTTATAGTAAATTTTAATGGTAGAAGTCTGAGATTAAAATCCGCTCAACTAGATTTTTTTTTGCACAGTATCGACTACACAGAAATAATATACGTAACAAGAGACATGGTTGACAGAAAACGAAGCCCTGAGCTCTCAACTGTTAGCATATAACACAGCTCCTTACTATTGTAGACGAGAACCTTTCGCAGGTAGAGTCATGGTACTTGATTGAAGCTGATTGTGGTAAATTCTATAGTTCAAATTTGGACTTGGTTCCTGCACTTAATAAGCCTTTTGAAATTGCCGCAACAATAGTTGAAATACCATGAAAAGAGCACAGAAAAAATGTCCTCAAATTAGACAAAGTTCACATGGAGGGGTCAAGTTCAAGGTAGGGAAAAATCGAAATGTAACTGTAAACTAGAATAAGGTCACTGTTGCCAATATCAGAAAAGGATCCAGCTATTTATTTAAGAATACAAATGTATGTTTTATTTATAACTGTTAAAATGTTTTAATTAAAATTTTGTTTCCAAATTGTTTATTTTTAGTTCAAGTAACATTGTTCAATGACATTAATGTGCATACCTGGAAATTAATTAATTATCTATTTGGAGCAAGGAATCCTTCTTAGATTTGCCAACGAGTGTTCTGTATCCCACTACACATTTTTGTTGATAGAAATTCATGCCGAATTGAATTATATTTGATACTAAATATTTTTACCTATGTTATGGGACATTTATTATTCCGAAATGATCAACTGGTCATTGCGTGTTGAAATCTTTGGATCTATGAGATTTCATTTAACTGTTCACTGAATGTTGAAAATTACTGAATTTCAATTTAATTGTTTTGCATGTATTGGAACTAGCTGATTCTAAATTTGAATTTAACATCTTTGCAAAAATTGTATAGAGAGGAAAAAACTTAATAGAATAACTATTTTATTGCCGCGTAAATCAAATAAAAAAAATACTTTTGTTAAAATTTTGCAAAGCAATTTTTAAATCGTAACAACCCACAAAAGCAAAAAAAGAATATAACTCTCAAAAACTAGTATCATCTAATAATATTTCTAAATGTGCTTGGGAAATTATCAACTCTCATAAAATAATTAAACAACCAAAGAAAACCTTTGCTGAATGAGTAGGACAACTAGATTACCCTTCTAAGCTCGATTTTGATTATATCTGCTAAAAACACCCAAACAATTTTTCTGGCCCCCTTGTCTGAAAGTGAGGTTCTTGAAACCCCTAAGTCAAAGTCAAGTAAGAAATCATGAGGCAGAATACAATAATGATTGCAAATTGTATACATTGTCACAACTATGAACTAAAGTGAATATTTATGAACAGTACTAAAATGACAGAATGCAGCAGAGTTAGAAATAGACAATGGGTAGGTAAAAACAGTCGAAAAAAATAATAATAATACAATGGTCAATTTTATTAGTGTCTTAACAACAAGTTTCATAAAATAATTGAAATTGCCTGGTCTGGCTGCTGGGAACTTGAAACAGTACCAAACCTAACAAAATATCAGAGTCAATAACACCATTTACAAGTTTATGAAGAAATAATAAAAGAGCCTCTTTACGTCTCTTCTCGAAACCTTTTTAAGGCATAAAGTAATAGCCTTGTTTCATAGGATATGTTTTGGTAGGAAAAACGAAATTTATACAATAAATATTTCACAAATTTGTTTTGTACTTTTTCAAGTCTGTTTCTGTGGCGAGCATACCGAGGAGACCAGATTATAGAGCAGTATTCAAGTATACTATGGACAAGGCAATTATACAAATATACAAGTGCCCTCGTATCGCTGATATGTTTAATAAAGCCCAGTAACCTAAAGGCTTTAAGAATAATATTGTCAATATGCTGGTTAAAGGCCAAATTTGTATCAAAAGTTAAACCCAGATTGTTAATACATTCTACCCTATCAATGCTTACCACAGACCTAACCTAACCTAAGAGATGTTATCTCTACTGGAGATAATATAAACTGTCCATAAGTCCATTAGACTTATGTAAACCCTACTTCAAACAGTATAAAATTCTCCCTCTTCCGTGTATTCTAATTTTACACTCGGTATTATTCGTTAAAAAACAATTCACCAGATTTTCTCGTCATCTAGAACTACATAATTATAGCACAAGAAACTCCACAAATATTTATATACTGCCCTATAGGACTAGCACTTTCCAAAAAAGTCCTTACTGTTTTTGTGAGGATATGTACAACCAACTACCAGCAAGCCTAAGAGAAATAACTTCTTACAAAAAATTTAAGAAATGTACAAAGAGTTATCTTCTTGAAAAAAGTTATTATAATGTTAGAAATTACTTTTCAATTTTGCAATAATTGTTTTCTATTAGTTAGTCCAATCTTAATATTGTTTTTAAAATGTCTTTTATTTTTACACTTGACGTTGTTATATCTATTTAGATCATTTGGCATAAAGTGAAATAAATGAATAAATAAATAACCTTTTGGCGACGTTCGGTCAAATAGGAGTGGATCCATTTCAAGTAGCTTCCAGAAACACCAATATCGGACGGCTTCTTGATCAGCAAAGGATGACAGACACTAGTAAAAGATTTGACAGATTTGTGAATGTGAAAAAAACATGTTGTTCTGGTATCATGTAATTCTTGTATGTGCTGAAAATCTCGTCTGCAATAACGGCTTCGAAAAGTTTTGGAATTGCAGATAGTCACTTGTTCTCATAAATGGAATCCTATTTATCTGGCAGAAAGCAACAGATAAGGGTAGATAGACACCTTTCTGAAATGTTCAATGCAACATCTGGGGTGCCTCAAGGATCCCACTTAGGGCACCTCCTGTTTAGCTTATTTATCAACGAACTTAGCAGTTTGTTTTCTTCCAATGTATTATTATTTGCTGATGATATGAAGTCGTTCTGCCACATATCTTCTCAAGACACTATTCCTTTACAGAATGACCTTAACAGAATATTCACCTGGTGCCAACTTAACGACATGACTTTAAATATTAACAAGTGTTGTTTTATGAGATTTCATAGAACAAAGAATGTAGTTCCTGCCCAATATACTATTTATGATGTCGTTTTGACTGAGGTGATCGAGATTAAAGATCTGGGCGTTCACTTAGATTCAAAGCTTATGTTTACTGAGCACTTTGAAAATATAATAGGTAGGGCCAATAGGATGTTAGGTTTTATAAAAAGGAATAGTAAGGATTTTAAAAATATTATCGCCATAAAAACTTTGTACACTTCTCTTGTTCAGTCTATCTTGGAGTTTTCCAATATTGTTTGGTCGCCATATTACCAGATCCACAAAAATTGTATAGAAAATGTTCAACATAAATTCATTGAATATGCAAGATATAAACTCTACTGTAATAACATTGATCTTAATGATGCGTAAACCATGTCCTTCCTTAATTTACCAAATCTTTCCAATAGAAGGGAGTATTACGATGTCTGTTTTGTTTTTAGTGTATTTAAAAACTTTATCAAGAGTCCAGAATACACTGAGCACTTTAAAATTCATATCCCCAATTATCATGCACGTCTTCTCCATATACCTAATTCTCAAATCTGGTATTCATTGTATAGCCCGGTAAACTGAATGTCGGCAAATGTAAACAAATACTATAATAATTTATATTTTTTTAGTTTAACCCAAAGCGGGTTTAAGGCTTTAGCCAAACAGACCATTTTAGGACAGTTCTAGTATATACTTACATGTAAATGTTGTAAACGTAAATAAATAAATAATTACATAAATAAGTACAAAAATCTCTTTGTAGTTTTGAATAAATAAATAAATATATTTATTAATAGCAAATTTGCTAACAAATTACAAATACATGGTAAAGTTAAACAAAATACATTAATACAAAAACATCATTTCCAGTATTTTTTTTTTCTTCTTTTTAGGAAGCAATATTGTTTTTGGCATATTCAGTGTATTTTTTTTAAACAGTTTAACAGTTTCAGAGTTTTTCACAATTTGAGAAAGACTATTGTATTGAATAAGTCCATTGTGGAAAAGATCATTTTGGCTATATTTAGTGTTACCACATCCACATAGAAATCCTCCCTTGCACGCGTTTGATATGCATGCACATCTGCTACTGCCCTAGTATAATTTAATAAATGTGTAGGAAGTAAACTGTGTTTTATTTTGTAGATTATAGTCATTGTATTCACAAATATTAGTTGTTTAACACTCTATAGATTAGTGTTCTTTAACATTTTCGGAACACTAGTATATCAATTACATCTAAGAATGTATCACATGGCCTGATTTTGTTTTTCATGAAGCACATTAGTTTGTGAGTTTTTTAACAGAAACATGATTGTTGAAGTGCGGTAATATTATTGTTTTGTAAATTGTTAATGTAGACCAGACACTAAGATAAGCACTCATTCTTCCTAAGAGTCCAACTTTTCTTGCAATTTTATTTGTGATATATTCTGCATGGCTAGAAAAAGATAGGTTCTTGTCCACTATAATACCTAAATATTTACATTGTTCTACTTGCTCTATTCTTTGGATATTTATGTGTGATTTCTTGTTGGAACTAAATTAAATTTATTTTTATTATCATGAATTTTGTCTTTTCTATATTTAGGCTCAAACCATTTTGGTTGAGCCATTTATATACTCCTTCTAATTCTTCATTTATAATATTTACAATGTTTTGGACATTATCTCCAACAAGATAGAGTAAAGTGTCATCAGCAAAAAGTTGTATATTGCATTGTTTTAGATGTTTTACGAGATCGTTGATATACACTATCAATAAGTTAGGTCCTAACACTGTCCCTTTTGGTACACCATACAAGTTTTCTCTTGGTATTGAAATACTGTTAATATACCGGGTTTCCTGACTTCTTAAATCCAAAAAATCCTTAAATAATTTATAGACACTATCTTTAATACCATATTTTTTAGTTTCTCCACAAGCATAGTACGATCTATGGTTTCAAAAGCTCTATGGAAGTCCAAGAAAACTACTGCAATCATATTTTTTTGATTCAACGTACTCTTCCAATTCATCAGTACCCTTTGAAGTGCACTTTCACTACAGTGATTTTTTCTGAAGCCCACTTGGTAAACGCTCAAAAGTTGTTCTTTTTTCAAAACAGTCAATAAACTGATTATTTACTACTACCTCTAACAGTTTTACATACACTGAAACCATATTTATAGGACGAAATTCTTCACATCTTCTTGTTTTTGCGTTTTTTTCAATGGGGATGATTGTAGATTTTTTCCAGTTCTTTGGAAATATGTCAGATTCCAAGCTTGCTTCAACTGCAAAAATCAGTTGCCAATCACTTCAAAGGATCGTGGTAATATTTCAGTTGTGATACCATCAACACTACATTTTTTCTTTTTAAGATTGTCTATTGTTATTTGTAGTTCTGTCATTGAAAGCAATTTAAAATTATTCATATTTACACTACAATCTTCCATCTTTCCTGTTACCAACTCTATCTTGATTACATATTTTCCTCGTTATTGTTTCAATGCTTTCAATAAAATAATTATTAAATTTTTCTGCTATGTGCTCTTCCTTAGTTTTTAACTGTCCTTGAAATTCAATTTCCATGATTTTGTTACTGTTGTTGCTTTTGTCATTTACCAGCTTTTTTTATAGTTTTCCACATCTCTTTTGAATCATATTTGTTCATGTCTATTTTTCTGTTATAATAATGTTTCTTTTGTGTCCTTATCATATCCACCACTGCATTTCTTTGTAACCTGTACAATCTGAAGTAGTCTTCCTCCTTGGAAATAATTGCTCTCCATTATAGGCAATCTCGTTCCTGGATGTTTGAAGCAATTTCTGGTATCCACCATTTTTTATCAGCCCATTCTCTTTTTATAACTTTGTGTTTAATTGGAGCATGTCTGTTGTAATGTTCCTATCATATTAGCAACTAATTGATCTGCCAATATGTTGATGTATGTGCAGCTTCAATCCCATTTAGTTTCCATTAATTCCATTTGGAAATTAAAATAATAATAATTGTGAATAATCTCTCTAAACTTTAACAAAATCATTGGTTTCTAGGTTTTCTAACATTTCAACTGTTATTATTGAGTGATGAGTTATTTTTGGTGTGAAGTGTACACCTAGTATAATTTTTTTATCATTTGTAATTAGGAGGTCAATTTTTGTGGCACTGTTCTTAGTAATCCTTGTGAAATTTGTAACATTTTGAACAAGTCCATGTTCACCTATCAGTTTTTTTAAATGGTTACTACAATAAGTGGATTTTGATATATCGATGATAAAATCACCAACAAAGACGATGCTGCTTCTTACAAAGGCATATTCTTCAAATATGCTTTCAAGATATGACAAGAAATCTGCATCACTTGTAGCGGGTGAATGCTATATACTAAATATTGAAAAATGTTTATTCTTGATTGTAACTTCCACTCCTGTAATCCATAGGTTCTTAGATATTGACTTTTTTATAATTATTTTTGATTTTACCTCTTCCTTTATATATATTACTGTTCCACCAGTGTGTCTACTGTGTGAGGTTGTCTGTATCAAGCGGTATCCATTTATCTCAATTTCCTGATCTTGAATATATTGTCAATCGTGTTTCTGACACACAAACAACAGCAGGTTTCCAGTCATTAATTAAGTAGCTCAATTCAATAATATTTGCAGTTAAACTCTCTATATTTAGGTACATCAGTTGTCCTTTTAATTGCTATTTTTTATTAGAAAATACACTTGGGTAACTAATTTTTTGTTCTAATTCTCTGTAAATTCTTTTATATGCCTCACACTGTCTATCATATAGTAAGGTTATAGTTAACATTTGGCACTTTAAGAACCTCTAATGCGTACTTACAATTTGAACATATAGTTTCATTTGCCTCACATTCCTCAGCCTTGTGGTCACCTCCACATTTTGGACAAACATTTTTACTTGATTTACAATCCTTGGCTATATGTCTAAACTTATAACATTAAAAACACTGCACAAAGTTAATATGATCAAAGAATTTATAGGATTTTCAACCAATAGATAACTTTTCTGTAAATCAAACTGTAGGTATTAGTTTCTACTTCTATCACAATATTTTCTTCCTTGTTGTTTACCTTTATATTTCTTAACTGTTGTAAATCTTTTTTGTGTATTATCTGTTGTAGTGCCGTTTTGTAGAATAAACTTGTCTATAAAATCATCTTCATTGTTTAGTAACTTGTCTTTGACATTCACAACCTTTATTGTTAATGAGCTTCCTCAACAATGGCTCTTTCTCGTTCCATTCAGTATGCTTATGATACCACTATCTACGACAATAGCAAAGATTTGCAATGCCAACCAAATTAGCTATATCAAAGGTGGAACAGCTCTTCTTAACTAAACTCTACCTGAATGTAGAAAAAACTAACATTCTTACATTTGCTTTAAGAGAACTGCAGGGAGCTCGGGAGTCTGTAAAATTTCTTTGCATTACCCTGGACTCCAAGCTGAATTGGAAGCAGCATCTGACTAAATTAACCTCTCAGTTATCGTGCATACTCTATTTGCTTCGTAGGGTAGTTAAATTTGTACCGCCTTGTGTTTCTAGGGCTGCGTACATGGGGCTGTTTGAATCCAAAATTTCTTATGGCCTTCTTTTCTGGGGGCAATCCACAGATTGGATGAGGGCGTTTATTATGCAGAAGGTGGCATTAAAATACTAGGTAAAAAAAGCCAACAGACAGCTGTAAGCCTTTGTTTAAACAATTTCATATTTTAACACTACCGGCCCACTATATTCAGCAGTGTCTAGTCACAAAGTCTAGTACAAAAAATGGTGAAATATCATCGGGCCCAGTACTTTTTCGACACATCCAATGAACACAATTTTGTTTAATTCTTCCAGGGTAAAGTTGTGAATTGCAAATACTGTGGAAAACTTCACGGGGTAAACTTGAGACAATTCGATGATGGTGTGGACGGTGTAGCATGTTTCAAAAGGAAAGGCAAATGTGTTTTGCAAAATATTTAGAGCACCTCAGTTTTTGCTTGTTAAATTTCATTTTGCTTAGGAGGCCGGAGTCACTATTGAGGCTTTTAACAAATGACCAAAAATGTTTCGCATTTTGTGGTATGAGGTGTTCCGTGCTATGTACATTAGATAACATATATCGAGTCCACTAAGATATCCTAAAACCCTTCATTTAAAATTGGCTTCTTTCCTGCTGCTTTAAAGAGATAAGATAAGATAAGATAATATATTACTGTCAATACAATTGTTTACAGAAGTCAAACAAACAGAAGTAAAATACAAAAATGATGCTGAAGTAAAATATTACTAAAAGACTTAAGATTACATTACATACATAAAACAGTACATTTATAAAATACAGTTAAAGTACTCTTCAACACTGTAAAATGCATTGAGGATCAATAGGTTTTTAACCTTTTTTTTAACCAGAGCAGTGGCAGCTCTTTAATAGCTGAAGGTAATTTATTGTAAATTTTCACTGCAATGTACTCAGGCCGATTCTGACACTTTCCCAATCTACACCGGGCAACAACTAGATTTTCTCTGCCTCTAGTATTATGTGCATGAACATTGCTGTGCTTTTGGAGTCCATTCTCATTTGCTTTTATGTAGGTAGAGCAATCCAAAATGAACTGACAGGGGAGGGTCAGAATACCTAAGTTGATAAAAGCTTGTTAACAGTCCTCCCTAAAGTTGAGTCCTGTCAGAATTCTGACAGCTTTTCGCTGAAGTCGGAAGACTCTGTGTGCATCAGCAGCCCGTCCCCACACAATCAATGCATACGACATGACTGAATGAAACAGTCCGTAGTACACCATTTTTAGGATCTCCTGTCCAACACGCCCAGACAAACATCTCAGCAAGAATATGGTACTCTTAAGCTTACCCGATAGAATATCTATGTGGATGTCCTACTTGAGTTTTGAGTCAAGCTGTACACCCAAAAAACGGACATCTGTTACTGTTGCTCGTACCTGTGTAGTGTCTCTTAATGTAAAGACCATTTTGTTCGTTTTATCTTTATTAAGTAACAGCCTGTTTAGGGTAAACCAAAGTTCTGCTCTTGCCTGCGCCGCTCCCATTCTCTGTTAGATGTCATTAATGTTAACTCCAGTGATTGATAAAGTGGTATCGTCAGCAAAGAGGGTGTAGTGAGCATCGGACTCCCACAAAGGCAAATCGTTGATGAAAATCAAGAACAATATTGGTCCCAACAAGGATCCCTGAGGAACTCCGACATTCACAGCCCTCTCAGATGAACATTCACCCCCAACCCTGACAGCCTGCAGACGGTTTCCTAAGTAGCAATCAATCAGTGCCACACTTTTTGGGCAAAATCCATAATAGTGCAGTTTTAACTAAGCAGAGAATGGGAGACATAGTCAAAGGCTTTACTAAGGTCGCAAAATAATACACTGTTATATTCCGAACCCTCATAAGAGTCCATGATAGTAGACAAAAGATCAAGAATTCCCTGAATGGTGTCTCTCCCCTGCCTGAAACCAAACTGATGGGGGGTAAAGATATTATTTGACTCCAAAAAATGTGTAATTTGAATACATGCATTTTTCAATAACCTTTGAAAGAACAGGCAACAGTGCTACAGGACGATAATTTGAGACATCATGTTTGTCTCCTTTTTTAAAAATTGGAGAAATTAGAGCTTTTTTTAGTACAGAAGGAAATTTACTCTCTTCAAAACACAAATTAATAAGTTTTGTCAAAGGGATCAATATAATATATTTTACTTGTTTCAGTAGTCTGGTTGAAAGTCCGTAAATATCACTGCTACATTTATTTTTTATATTGTCAATCACATCTCTTACCTCATTAAAAGTTACCTGACGAAAACTGAAATTGTGATGTTCATATAGTTTCTCCTTGAGTTTTTGCAAAGGATGATCGGGAACCAACGGGATAGTTTGCATTAATTTTATGGCAATGTTTACAAAATATTCATTAAACTCATTAGCAGATATTTCACACCTCTTACCTGATTGATCACACCTCTGCACTCTGGCATTTACAATTCTCCATGCAGCGTTAGCAGGATTTCTAGCAGTCGATATGATCTTATCATTACTACGTTTCTTGGCATCTTTTATTGCCTGCCCATACTGTTGTTTGTAGGCCTTAAGTTCTGCTTTATTAGCGGGATTATTATATTGTGTGCTTACCCTTTCCAAAAACCGAAGATGTTCCCTCATTAGTTTGAGTGATTCATCAAATCATTCTACTTTATGGGGTTCATCACCCTTTACCCAATAGGTCTTCTCAGGAAATGCTTGTAGGTAGGCCCTAACCATCACCTTGATAAAGTCATCTGCTTTCCCTTCTATGTCCCTTGAATGATCATTAATAAACTGCCATGAAGATTGTTCTAAGATGTTATAAAAAGTGTATAGACCTTGCTGTGTGATGGGACGAAATTGCTTTTTTCCATCTTCATGGTTTTAGAGTAAATAGTAGGAGATATTTTAAGACTCTGCCCTACATGGTCAGACAAGCCAAAGTAAACCAACTCAGCAGCAGTAGCAGACACACCAGGGCTGATAAAGATGTTGTCGAGACAACTATCGCCTCTAGTTGGCTGAAAGACAGTACGCGCAAAACCGTAGGTGTCAAGAAGATCACACAGTAACACACATTCCCTCTCATTCGTGCCGAAATGAACATTAAAGTCTCCCGATAGTACAACATCCTCACCCACACCAATGTGACACAGAACAGCCTCTAGTGTACTCAAGAAAGTGTCAAAATTGCCCGAGGGCACCCTGTACAAATTTACAATCAATAAGTTGTATTTTATTAGTTTTATGCCACTAACCTCAATGCATCCCTCAATATTAAAGTTACAAATGTCATTTAACTCAAGGAAATCCATGTCTTCTTTAACCATAATAGCAGTACCTCCACCCATGGAATTAGTTCTAGTCGAATAGGCACCAACTTGATAACCTTGCATTTTAAATGAAGTAATTTCACTCTTAGAGAGCCAGTGCTCAGTCATACAGAAAACTGCAACATTTTCTTCAATTAAAGAGGTCTCAGTGATCTCAATCTTGTTCCGAATGGAACGGACATTATAGTGTCCAACATTTAGTTTATGTTCTAGTTCCTCCTTATGGTGGGCATGTTTTGACCCTTTTGTCTGGGTTCTGGATTCTTCAGGTTTAAAAAACCTATTTATTATCACTCCACGCGGCCAGAAATCGGCTGATAAAATTGAATTGGTATAGTCTGTTGGTACGCGTATTTTGAAAGAACTTACAGTATTTTGATTTTTGATTCTTAGTTTCTCACACATGATGGAGGATATTCCGTTTTCTGATATATAGTTTTCAATATCCTCTTTAACTGTATCTATAGACAAGCCAGAGAGAAACAGCCAGGTGAAGGACTGAATTGCCAATTTTCTTTATCATTGTCTTCAGAAACATTGTCATTCCCTTTTGCATCATTTTCTTGTAATTGTACCACGTTCTTTTTTTTATTTGGGGTTAGAATTGTTGCTTCTTTTTCTTCTCCTTCTTTTAGTTCCTTTTCTACTTCTTTTTGATGTATTCGTTCTTTTTCTTCTTTTTGTTGTTTAGGAATGTCAACACTGTTGCTATTTAGTTTGAACGCAGATTCAGAGTTGGAACAAAACGAGCTGGCTTCAAGGCACTCTTCTTCTAAATTTGAGACTATGTTAACACTTTGGCTTCTTTGTTTTTCGGCCTTCTTGACATGTAATAGGTTATTTTTTTCGAAGTTTTTAATTTGATTTTGCAATAGATCTATTTTTTCTTTTAAAAGACGATTATTCTCTTCAAGGACATTATTTTTTCCTTTAAGTTCATCAACTAAATACTTGAGGTACCTTATTTCTATGTCTTTATTCCCTTATTTTCTGGTGTAAAACAAATGGAATGGAATTGAATGTCAGTAAGTGCAAAGTATTGTCAGTATCCAAGAAAAAAAGTAACATAGAATTTGATTATGCTATTAATAACGAATATCTGGAAAAGGTTGATAAAATTAGGGATCTTGGGGTCATCTTTGACAGTGAACTTAGATTTGATTACCACATAAACAATATTGTTAACATATCATTTAAAACTCTAGGATTTGTATCCCGCACATTAAGAGACTTTAGTGATATAAATTGTTTTAAGACACTATATTGCGCATTTGTTAGGTCAACATTGGAATATGTCAGTCCAGTATGGTCACCTCATTATAATATCTACATTGATGCACTAGAGAGGGTACAAAGACGATTCTTAAGAATCATTGCATTCAAGCTTAATATCCCGTTTGAGCAGATCAATTATCTTGACCTACAAAATCTGCTAAATTTAAAAACGTTAAAACACAGGCATGATAAGTTGGATCTGTGTACTATATACAAGATTATTAACAACCATATAAAGAGCCCCGAATTATTAGAGAAAATTCAATTTCATGTTCCACAAAGATCTACAAGGGATAACACATTATTTTCTATACCTTTCCATCGCACGAACTATGGTATGCATAGTGCATTAACAAGATGTTGCAGACTTGCTAACATAAACTGCAAAGAAATTGATTTGTTCAATGTTTCAATTAATTCCTTTAAAAATATTATAAGGAGGTTGGACATACTAAATTATTAGTTAGTTAATTATTAATAGTTTGATATGTGGATGTTTATGTTTTTATTGTCAAATTCTATTATTGTTGATATGTGTTGTTATAAATGGGAAACCGTTAATAAACATTTCATTTACAGTTATTCTCATTTGCGTCTGCGCTGGCATTCGATAGACAGTCCGAACACATTAATCGAGTTTTATCCAAAATTTCAACTTTTCCGATCCAATCTCGCGATACACACGATCGATGAAAAGATTTCCCACACTTTACGCACACACTTGTACTATTTACTTTGTTTTTACAGCAGAAAAATCTAGGTTTTTCACTCTGCTCTATTTCACATTCACCTTCAGTCGGCGCCATCTTGAAAACTTATGGAAAGAGCAGTGTACCTATGCACAAAAATGGTGAATTGTCAAATATTAGCAATTACAGGACCATTGCTCCTGTTTTCTTCAAAGTTTTTGAAAAGTCGTTTTCGTACAAGATTCATTCACTATTTAAGCTCCTTCAGGATTTTGTCAAATTGACAATTTGGTTTGACATCAAAACACTCGACTGTCAATGCTATATTAGCAGTTTACCTAAAACTTTACAAATTAAAGACTATAGGTATTTTTTATGATTCCACTAAAGTATTTGATAACATAAACCACCAAATCCTCTTAAATAAACTAGAAAACTATAGCATAAGAGGGACTGCTTATTCTTGGATTGAAACTTATTTGCTAGAAAAAACCCAGGCTATTAAGCTTGGCAGTTCTGAGGGGTTGTGTGACTGTGGTGTCTAATGTCTGACTGGGTGGAGGTCATAACAGGGTCTCTGTGGTGTGCTAAAAATGGTCTCTGTCTAAATCGTTCTAAAACAATTTCTATGATGTTTACTCCAATTAGGGATCACCCAGAATCGATCACTACTTTTAAGAAACACAAATACTTACATCTATAATCCAAAAGGATTCTGTTAAATTTTTGGGAGTTGTCATTAATCAACACCTTTCATGGTTTGACCAAGTTGAGGCAATATGTTGTAAACTTTCTTCTAAAAACTATTATATTCTTCAACTGAGAGATTTTGTAGACATAAATGCACTTAAAACTTTTTACTTTGCCTCAATCCAGTCATTATTGTCCCATGGTTTGAGGAAACTCTGACAGTATTTCTAGAATGTTAAATTGCCAGAAAAGAATTATGAGGTATGTTTAAACTACCTTTTATGACATCTTGTAGGGAGACTGAGACTTTTAGAGCTCATAATATTTTGACCTTTGTTGGCCTTTATATACTGCAATATGCATGTTACATCTTTAAGCATGAAAATCAGTATCATAGATGGGGTGATGTTAACTACTACATGACAAGAGGCAGAAACAAATTGTATATTCTTAGTTGCCAACTTAAAATGCTTCAGGACAGTCCTGAGGTCTGCTCCCTCAACATTTTGAACTACTTACCGTCCCAATTAATTTAATACTAATACTAATTTAATAATAATACTATACATCATTCAGATTTTAAACTGAAGGCCATATTACCTAAGAATCCTTTTTACTCTCTGAATGAATTTTTTAACTTTAGCTTCACTTCTTTTAGCAATAGTGAGGTATCTTAGTCATTAAATGTTCGTTTCTGCTCTGTGTTAATACTACTGCTGTGCCATTTACATTCTGGTCTGGAGAACTGGTTTAATGTAGTTTTGTAGATGTACTGTTGCACTATTTTATCTTATATTCTATTTTTTTATATGACAATTCCAATACCTACATTTTTTATATGTCAATGAAAATAAAAGATTTGTATTTGTAATGTACGAATTCAACATGACAGAACAAAATGACAACCTTAAAAAAAATCAATGTGAAAACTACTTATTCAATTTATCTTAAATTATTTCCAAAAAAAAAACAAGTGTAACATAGGTAGAAACTGGTTAAATATTGGTATGAATCCAATATAGTAAAATAAATATTTGGTGCCCAATAAAAATATTTGAATGACAGTATCTATTATATGTGTTACTAAATGACTCTATGGGAAGAATCTTTTAAAGAAATTGACTGTTTTTTTTAAATCATCAGTTGATAGTTGCTGGCCATTCTTAACATTCAAAGTGGGGACTTTTTCTTTAGTTGGTTATTTTTGATTCTTAGGTGTCTCAGATTTAATCTAAAGGGGGCTACCCTGCATAATATATAATGACAAATTACAAACAGTTACAAGGTTTTTATCCATTATTTGTTTAAAAGTTTAGGGTGATTTGGTAAACTGCCCAATGCATGCTGACATTGTCACAGATCTTTTCACAATGTCCTTTTATTATTTATTATGATTTTAATGATGCTTTTATTATTTATTATGACCTTTTATTGTTGAACCTGGTGCTAGCCTAATGGAAAGGGTCTACCTAATGCTTTAGGTTAATTTTTAAAAAATCCTTGTTTTAATATAGATACACTTTTTACATCACCCTAAAACCAGGTCTAGCCCGGGATTATCAAAATGTTAAAAAAAAACCTAAAAAAAAGTCATCGCCCAAACTGAGATTCGAACACACATCCTTCACAACGAGAATTTAACAAACCTTGTTTATTCTCTAATAAAGTAAACTTATGTTAAAAAATTAGTAATGGGCCTGGCAACATTCAAATGAAGTGGGCGGTTTACTGACTAAGTAGTGTAGATGCAACCCCTCAACCCCGATAAGTAGAAACTATGAAACTAGCCAACCTACCAATAAAATTTGCATTGCTGTGTGTTGATATTCAAAACACAAAAAATGATATACCTAGTTCAAAAACAAAATATTTAGGTCAAAGATAATACCTTCTGGGGTTCTTGTACCATCATATGTGTCTCAAAAAAAACATTAGGTATCTTTTTTCTTAAGCATTTAACTACTGGGTGGCCAAAAGTAAGGTTAGGAACAAAATGACCGTCCATCACGTCCAGATGCAAGTAATCCGCTCCATTGTCAAGTAATCTCATGGACTCCACATACAATTGTGAAAGGTCTGCGTTTAATACAGATGGACCTATCCTGCATTTTACTGTGCTCTTTTGCATATTTTTAAAAAACGAAAAAAGGGACCTAAAACCTAAAACTAACCTAAATTTGACATTGATTTTTATTTTTCCACTGTTAAAGGTAAAGGCAATCCAAACCACGTGATCAAAATCAGCTGTTGTCTGAATTCGACACGTCGACTATATAAATTTATTTTGATACACTTTTAACATCATGGGCAATCTCCAATTCCAATTCCAATATATGTTTTTGGCACTGCACTTCGCAACTTGCCAGATTGCTCCCCGTCCGGAGCTTACTCGCTTTATCCGGCGACCCTCGGAGCGAGATACACTTTATTCCGGTTTGGGGACGTTATCGGTGGGATGTCCGGATGGCGAGCTCTGAGTTCCCGATCACCCCGTGTATTTCAAAATCTTTAAATTTGACTTTCTTTAAAAACTTTTCTAATGCATCTTGGCTTCCACTAGATGCCCCTTGAGAGTACTACTGGTCTCACGAGATAACCTTTTCTTTCAAGCTATCCCCTTACCCCTCCCGCTCCCGCCACATAGCGGCCATTACGCTAATATTCTATGTAGAACTGCGGCAGACGAACGGGATAGAATACAGGAACAACTAGGCCTCACACGTTCACAGCGTCTGCTCCCTTTCTAGCGGGGTCGTTAGTTTCCACTCTGAGCGGTTGAGTCTCCCGTTTCCCCCCGAAATAAAGCAGCAAAACCGAACACGTGGCACCACTTATGTTATCAACACAGAGGTCTGCATTCGACGAGACGAACCGGAAGACTGATGGGCAACCTCTGTTTTATATTTAAAACACGTTCACATCCGAATAAACGTATTATGATTATAGCAAAATCTACCCAACGAGAACGACTGTTAAAAACCACAACCCAAGTGCAACATTTTCAGTTAGGGTTGCCAACCATCCCGATTTTTTAAGTATTAATTTTGAACAATATATTCACACATAGTAGTTGTACAAATACTTTCATCCTATCGAGACTATAGTTCTTGTTATCACACTCGACTCGGCGAGACCGAACCGTATTGAAAATGTGCGAGATGAGAAAACATTTCTTTTAAATTTTTACACCTAGGGTCCATAGCCAGAAATTCACTTTGGGGGGATGGGGAGTCCAAACCAGAAGAAATTCATTTCGTGGGTCGGGCAAGCCTCAAGAAAATTAGTAAGAAGTATGCCTATATTAAAATATTTTCAAAGTTTCGGAGGGGTCCAGACTCTTAGGGCCCTTCTGGCTACGTATCTGACTCCACTGAACGCCTTATGCTGACCAAACAACTTAAGTTTTCGACAGAAGTTCGTAGCTAAATGCTTTAGAAGAAAAGTAGTTTTTCATCTCTTGCTTCTACAACGGTTCATGTTTTTTTCCGTTTGGTGCTTGTTTACCTGCACTGATGCATTACAATAAAATTTATTATAAATCAGCTCTACCTCTTGAAGTTTTGTGGTATTTTTTTTTAAGTACATTGGTACCTCGAGGTCCTGACAAAAATCTGACCCTATAGTATAAAAACTTAAAAAGTTATAATTTGAAATTAGTTCTACAGGGTTCTTTTACTTTTAAGCCGAATATAATCAAAATTATTTGCTTTTTCAAAAAATAGCAAAGCAGATTCAAAAACTTTAATCTATTTTGTACAACTTTCAAATTTACTAGTTGTTTCTACGACGCACAGAAGGGTATGTGTGGATCTAGCTGGCCAAAATTATTTACCACTCAAAATCAATTAGAAATACGATATTTTAGAACAATATGCTTGTATTAAAAAAACATGTTTTATATTACTCTATAAAACATAATAGAGGTAGATAATAAAAGAAATCCGAAAAACTAATTGCATTACCCAATTTAAATTTAATAAGTTAAGGAAATCATTAATTTAATGCTACGTACATTTAACTAAGAGTAAAAAAAAAAAAAACTATTTTAAATGGTACACTTAGGTTTTTAAAATCCCTCGTCGCATCAAATTCTGCGCACTTTCTTCACAAATTAATAATGCTAATGTTTCGGGTATGAATAAATTTATATTCTTTTTTGAATTGTACGTCCTGCTGCAATAAACGGGTCTAAACTCAATATTAACCTATTAACAACATCAGTATTTCAGTCACATGGAATAACCTCCTTGCAAAATTTTGTGGATATGAAAGAAAATGTTTATTTCTAGCTTCTGCTGCCTCTTCTGATAGCTGCCCGAGCGGCTGCAATGCATATTTCACCACCTCAGGCGCGTGTATCAAAATTTTATGTAATGTCATGCATTTCCATGGATGACTATTATATAATTTAATTAACATTTTCTTTACGTATTTTGTAATCGCTTGAAACGCATTTCAAAATAATTTTTTTATACAAAAGTGACCTCTCTGCCCGTTATTTCGCCCGCCAAATGAGAGTCAGCAAAAAATCTGTGGCTACCTAAAGACCTAATTTTCTTGTGAATTCTTGTTGATTCCCTTCTTTATTTTTTTAGTTAATAATTTGTCGTGCTCCGATTTCGCAAATTTTGTACTGACAGCTATAATATACAAAAGGCTTTAAAAAAGCCTAATCCTTGCGTGTAAGATGGACAAACCAAATCTAAATGTTTCTGTATTATCCGGCGCGTTATTGATATATTGCAATATGCGAAAGGCTTTCAAAAAACCTAATCCTTGCGTGCAAGATGGATAATCCAAATCCTATTTTCTGCATTAACCGACCGCGTTATTGATAGCTTAGTAAAATCTTTAGAGGCAGCACCACATATATAGATTTGCAAATCATGTTAAGAGAATTACAATCGTCATCTCTTAAGGTCTTCAATACATCTTGCATATGTTTTATATAGTAATCCTTCAGCACGGGTTGTAAATTTACATCCGCGCAGCTTTCAGTCACGTGAAATGATTTCTTTGGTGGATACATGTTTTTTGTATTGTGTTAGAATTGAACTAAAACGGAATAAAACGGAGGTTTTCCAGTAGTAACGGGTGTGGTCCCGGATTTCCGAACTTTCCTTTAGTATATTCGACGCCCGTCTCTGTCCCTGAGCTCGTAATTCCATTTGGGCCGCATAAATAATTATTATTAGGACTATCAGACAATCGAAGTTTTCATTCTTGCGTTTTTTAGTTTATCCGCTTGCCTCTTCAAAGGATTTCTTTGGTCACCTTGGCTTTGTCAGTATTTTTGGCAACTCAAACACTTTCCTTATCCATGTCCAGTTCTTTTTTTTCGGATATGTCGTTGTTTTGCTGCGCACCATCGACGCTTTATTTCGGATTTCACATACGAATGTAATGCTCAATTTCCTTAATTTGTTTGCCGCTATAGAACTCCATTGTTATCAAATAATTTTCGACAAATTCCAACTTTTCTTTGGCTTTGTAAGCTCAACAAGTCAAAGATTTCTTTACGAGTCATTGCCTTAATGCCAGATGGCACTAAAACAAAAAAAAAATTGTACAATTAGTACTATAACGTCATCCATCATAAAAGTAGTAACATGAAATACTTCCGTTACCAGTACTGTTTTACATTGCAATACATAGTAGGCCTTAAATATATATTAATGGCATGTTGGAACATAATGGAGCTTAATTAAATGATTTTTAGAAAGAGAACACCGTTCATTATTCATTTCTACAAAAAAATTCAGGACGAACCCTAAAGTTCAACAAAACTTTTTTAGTTCTATTATCTTTTAATATAAATAATAAAAGTACAGGCTCTTTCCAAATAAAGAAAAAATATATAAGAAACTAATATGAAAATAAAGGTAATTACTTGCCATTTCAGAATGCATAACCAAATATTAATCTTAAGTACACAACAAAAAAATAACAACAATTTTGAAAACACATTTTCTGCACAAAGAAGAGTGAAAACGATTTAGTGAGTTGAGTTAACGTCAGCAAACGGACTGGCTCTTACTAGTTTCACGTGAAGTGGGGCACGATAAACAATGTGCTCGGGTCGGGGATCTGTCTGGCATTTCCTATAAATAAGTGTGAGAGTGATTTTGGGAAATCCAATTTTGGCTAACTAGACCCACAAACTAGTCTGTGCGAAGTATCTAAATACTCGAAAATCTGGCTTAAAAAAAGTCTTCATATATAATAATAAATAAACATTTTTTATTTGCCAACTAATTACAACTACATATACAGATATACATATAAAGAAAGAGTAAAAAACAGGCAAAAAGGAGGTCGAAAAGCAATTTTAAAAGATCCAAGTTCAACCCCCTTAAAAAGAATAGTAACATTAGCACTCCGTATTGAGCACCATCATATCTCATATGCAAGAAAAGATAAAAACAAAAAAATAAAAAAGACGCTAGATCACCATGAACGCGCTAACTATTTAACAGACAATGTTTTAAAGTTATCAGGAATTCCATTGTGAAGCGGAAAAACTTCCGTTATGTCTTAGATGAAGTGAATGTACGTACGTCTGTTCTATATTTAATTTTGCAAGTTAGATACGAGGGACGATTGGTAAAAATTATTGTGTGGAACAAGGCAGCAGTATGTAATGTTCTACGGTTTTCCATAGCGGGCCAGTTTGCTTGAATCAATTTATGCGGAACAGGTTCTCGTCGACGAATGCCGTAAATAAACCTCAAACAAGATTTTTGAAGGCGTTGAATTCTATCTTTATCTATTTTATCGAGACAGGAGTTATACACAACTTGTGCAAAATTGAAATGGCTTTTGGCTAACGAATCTGTTAGATTGATTTTTTGAGATCTGGATAGAAGGGGCCTATGAGGAAATAATATCTTCAAATTTGCATAGGCTCTGTTAATGCACTTATTGATATGTGACTTGAACCTTAAAGTTGTATCAAAATACAAACCCAAGTTACGACAAGTGTTAGAGTGAGCTATTTTCTCTGCACCAACTTTTATTTTAATGCTATTTTGCAATATTTCACGATTTTTCCCGAAAACCATAAAAGTTCTCTTTGAAGCATTTATTCCTAAATGATGTTTATCAGAAAATTGTATTAGGCCATTTAAGTCCTCGTTAATTTTATTCTGAATTGAGTGCATTTCATTGGGATTAAAGGACACGTAGAGTTGTGTATCAACTGCGTATAGATGAAATTTGCACTATTTGAGACAACTTGCAATATTGCAAGTATAAATGCAAAATAATTGTGGTCCAAGTATTGATCCCTGTGGCACACCACAGTTTAGAGTTGACACAGATGAAACACGCCCTACCGACTCTATATATTACAATCTATTTTTTTAAATAGCTGCTCATTATTTTAGTTGCAGTCATATCTAGACCAACATAGCGAAGGATTGATATAAGCAAATCATGGTTTAGTCTATCAAATGCCTTGTATAATCTATCAATACCAAAGCAGTAGCTTTACCCCTATTTACGCCTTCAACGTTGTCGTCACCAGACAAAACCGCCTTAGTGCCGGTAAACCCTGACCTAAAATCGGACTGGCATCTAGCACATTGCACACATGTTTCTTGTAATTTGAAAAACGTCCGGGGGAATCAGTGTATATTTAGATAAATTTTGTTCAATTTTAGAGCCTCAAAAACGGGTTTTGGGTATTTTTGAGATTGGCATGGTTAAATCTAGATATTTTTAGGACTGCCACAATTTGAAGTGAAATACTTCCCTCAATTTTGTAAAATATCTTTAAAAAAATTTGCTGTTATTCCCAATTTATGAGTAATGTTGATATCCGCTTGATAGAAGTGCCATCCGATTACCTTTTTTGGATCAATTGGAGCTGCGAAATGCTTGCCTGTAATGGGATACAGGACAGATACATTTTTCAGTATGTAGGCCGCAACGTCCATTAACTCTATAGGTTGCCTCGAGCGATCTTGACCTATCCCAACTCAGTGTGAGCGGTATACGTCACTGAGCGACAGGCTTGCTTTAGCACGGCATTGTCAATATCCCTTCTGTGTGCTTTTAATTACATAATTAATCTTTTTCCGTTCAAAATTGAAACTTTTTTGTTTCAATAAAATGCAGCCTTCAAGATATAAGTTATTATAATTTTAAAGTTATGTTTAGGGATGTTGGGTCAAATTTTTTTTTAAGTTTTATTGCTGAGTGCATCTCAAAAAGTTCGCATTATATTTGAAAAAAATGATGTATTTTTAAAGTCTCAAAAAATATTCTTGTAAAAAGTTTTAGTATGACATAGTTGTATAACTACAAAATATATATTATTTTATACAAGGTGTCCCAGTAGTGTATTCCCGGTTTTGGTGGTAACGGTTAGAGATAGAGAAAAAGTTTAAATATAAATATAGGATGACTTATATACCTACTTAAATAGTTGTTTTTATATTTAGTTACATTTTTGAATTTTTTCTAAAATTCTGCGTTTACTTCATATATTGTCCATAAACCTAAGTTTAATTGTTTTCGAGATATTGACATTTAAAAACTGTGATTTTCAATTTTGAATAGCTGTAGAGTCTAAACGGTTTAAATTAGAACAAAACGGTTTGCACTCTCCTGATTTAGTTTTCAATAGTCTACCATACATTTCTTCTCTATTTCTAACCGGTACCAAGATATCAACCTAGACCACACTATGGGGACACCTTATGTATATCAAGTATTTTTCATATTTTATTAACTATAGGTATACTATTTGCAGTAAACACAATTATTTAACTGTTCAATAATAGGAAATAAATCAGCACTCAATTTATGTTTAAACGGTAACAAATTAAAAATTCAGTTAATAATTTTTAAAAATTTTTTATACAGCTTTTCGTGGGGGTCTACTTCAGAATGGCTTCTTTTTTATCTTTTTTTTTGCCAGTTATGTAGTTAAATATTGTATTCTTATAAATAACTTTTGTCTTAAGAACACTCTTGCGGCATTTAGGTTTATGTTGTTATGTCTATTTGTAATTATTTTCAATAGTTTTTCGATTATTTTGGTTCCCTTCATTATTAATCCATTGAAGTGTCTTAAAACTTTTACTTTAGGAAGTAAAAAAATACAACTGACAACTATCGCAACGAAAACGTCAAGCTGACTATGTAATAAACTAGCCGCCTTGTCAATTCGGGTCGCCAGTAGACGTCACGACCTCCGCCTCACTCGCGCGTCCCCCTCTCCCAATAGCTGCTCATCGAGGTAACCTAATAGAGTTAATGGACTTTGTGTGGGCCGGGGTTTTTTTAACACTTTGGCAGGTTTTTAGTTTATAGGCTAAGATTTTCTGCAAAACAAAACAAAAGACATACAACGCTCTCGGGTGTCGCCGGTTGACATCGGATTCACCTTCGATTCAATACGGATGCGTTAAGTACTTCCGTAGGATCACGCAACGTTACGTTCGACGTAACTCGTAGCGTATAGTAAAATCATAATGCGCTTGCGTACCTGTCATTTGATAAGGTTACGGAGACGTGTTTGGCATTGCTGTCTATTCTATATGCGTTTATGATAGTATATATTTGACATAGGGAGTGTAACACTATATACGAATTTCTTTACTGTATCGTTCGGATAAGTCGTAAAGCCTATAATACATTATATCGGGGAAGTAGTTGTATATAGAACGTTTTCTTTCTTTAGAATTATAGTTTAAGAGCTGTAATTCTTTTTCCTAGTGAAACATCTCTGTATAAAACATGGATTTAGAAAATTTGGGAAATAAAGTGGGGAAATTTTGTTTTCGCAACTTTATTTTTTTCTCTAATAGAACGTTTATAGTATTATAAGTATCGATTTGGAGTTTCTGGTAACAGATAGTATATTGTAATTTAAAAAAATCTAATCTTCCAGAATTGGCTTTCTTGTAACTTTTTTAACGAATTTCATTATTTGATTGGGATTTTTTGACACTTTGCAGGTTTTCAGTATACAAGTAAAGCATATATTGTGATATACAGGAGCAGTAGTTATACAGGAGAAATTTTTTTTAGAAATTCTGGTTTAAGAGCTGCAATTATTTCAAAGTGAAAAATTTCAGTGTAAGACATCGTTTTAGAAGATTTGGGTAATAAATTTGGAAATTTTGTTTTCGCTGCCGTGCACTATTATTATTTTTTACTTTACTGAAGCTTTTGAAGGATTCAAAGTATCGATTTGGGTTTTTCGTTAATAGATAGGATAATTCTTGTAATATTTAGAAGCGTAATTTTAAAAAAAATTGACAGCTCCAAAAAAAAATTGGTTTTACCGTTTATACCGTTTTCACAATTCAATGTAAATTTTAGAAGCACAATTAAATGCTTTGACATCTGTCAAAAACCCGACTTTTTCCCGTAACTTTTAAACTACCAGCCATCTCAGGAAGGCAGTTTCGATTTCCGTAAGAGAAATCTACTTTGTGGAAGCCATAACAGATATCGCCAAACGGTCTAATAGGACAGTCAACAGGCAGATATTAATATGTGCCTTAGGAACTCAGGATTTTAAAAACGCCTTTAACTTGACTCCTCGTCAAAGAATATTCGACATACCTGCCAGTCTGGCAATTAGATAGGATATTTTATAGCTCATCGTAGATGATGTCTTTCAAGCGTAGCCTTGTTTCGTATTTTATTGTTTCTTTGTTTGGTTATGTTTGTTTTATGTACTTTGTAAAATGTGTTTTGTTTATGGTCTGATTATGCCCGTCAGGGCGAAACATGTAACCTATTTTTAATTTATAAACTTATTTTCGACTGAGACCTAGACTTTGTGTATATATTTTTTAATTTGTTCATCGTAGATTACCTGCAAAACCGCAAAGTTAGGCTCCCATGTAACGGGAACCTTGCCGGGAATTCTATTTACAGCGCCATGCCCCAGGACTCAATACTGGGACCGGTACTGTGGAATGTCCTATACAGTGGCGTGTTAGAACTAGACCTGATACACAACGTTACCACAATAGCGTACGCAGATGACCTCGCACTTACAATTGTAGCAAGGGATGAGGAAGAGCTGGTCCACAGAGGGAACTGACCTACTGGATGCGCGGGAATGATCTACAGCCCGCTATCAAAGAAACCAAAGCGGTCCTTCTAACTACCAAAAGAAAGACCCGCCCGATAAGTTTCATCATAGTAGGAAATACGATTACCCCTAATACTTCGGAGTTTGGCTGGTCAGTAAAGTTACATTCACTAAACATTTACGCAGAACATTTCAGAAGACTGGAAAGATAGTGGCTGCTCTATTTAGGCTTATGCCAAACATCGGGGAGCCTAGATCTACTAAAAGGCGTGTGCTGAACCCAGTAGTACATAGTATACCCTTGTATGCCGCACTGGTGTGGGCCGAAGCATTAGAGGTGAAGAAAAACCTACCGAGGATAGAATCTGCTGGTAGTAAGATGGCAATAAGGGTATGCTGTGCATATCGTCCCATAGCTACGGAGGCGGCTCCGGTAGTTGCAGGAATATCGCCCATTAAACTTATATGCCCGCTCTCAGGAACGCTAGGACGAATCAAAAGAAGAACTATGGACTAAGCATCTCATCAGAGATGTCAAGAGTTAGACGGAGAGACGTTATGGAGAAATGGTCTACTACACTACGCAAACTCTATCTAGTCTCGGGTGCTTTAAGGAATATTTATATAAATTTACCCTTCTAGAAAGCGCAAACTGCATCTACTCGTAAAGTCGTCTGTGGCGATTGGGGCCGTGACTGATTTTTTTTTAGTTTTTTTTTAACAAAAATAATAATATAATAATTTTGTATGTAGTTGTTTTAAAAATCGGATTGCGTTTTGGTTAGACTTGGTTTGGTCTTTTTTATGAGGTGATGTAATAAAATGTATAATAAAACAAGGAGCTTGAGAACGCTTTAACAGTCCGTATATAAATATATAACAATATAGTAAAGCCGTCAGCAGCATTTTAAATAATGTATAAAGCAAAAAATAAGAATATAAATACTACTGAGTTCTGCGCATATCGGAAAAAGCGTTAATTATTCTGAACCTATTTCATCAGCCGTTACTTAACATACTTGAAGAAGTAAACATTGCGTATTATTAACTAATAGGGGGAAATTCCTTAATAATTAAAAACAAATATACATACCTTTAAATCTCCACACCATCCATGTATTTATTATCTTGTATTATAACAATCTTCTTTTCGTGTATAAAATACTTGCTATAACTTTACTTGGACAGAATTCTTGATATTTCTATACTTTTCAGCATGTTTATCCATTTTCAGCGCCGCTCAAAGCATTCAAGATAGATAGATCCACACATATTTGCTTATTTTTGAGGCATTTCGGGTTAAAAAATAGGAATCCTGTCAAACTGCTTTTTATGACACGTCAGACAAAGCTGCACAGCTGGCCAACTTGAAAATGTGGTAAATTCAACGACAAATTGAAAAATAATACATTTTTACTGGAAACTAGATTTTACCAACGCATAAAAAAAATGTTAATCTATATCTTGTAGCCGAAAGATTTTAGAATTTATAGGTATTTGCGATTTTACCAATGGCTGAATAATGTTAAACAGAATTCGTGCAACTACAATTCAAAAATTTCTCAAAATTCACCCCTAACCATGACCGAGCTGATTTTCACACTGGTCTTTAGGGTCTTACCCCTTCTACCTCCCCACTCCCTATTTTCAACCATTTTCATACCATCAACCACAATCAGATATCTTACCGAAAAATCAATAGGCGCAATAGCTACCAGAGCTGACTAAGATTAGAAGATGACCCCGAACTACTTTGCGTGTATACCTGATCCGCCTAGGATCAAGCGTTCATATGCTACAGGACCAAACGTAAAACTATAGGGAAATATATAAAAAAAACTTGCAATTTTATTTCTAAATAGCCCGCTTTGTATAAACCAAAGAGTAGTTTTGGCGGTGTGGTTTCTCAATTCCTCGGGAAAAATTTGGAGTCTCATAAACAATTTCAGACCCTCGTTATTCTTCCCGAAAAAAAAAATAGGGACATATAAGAAAAATTGAAAAGGCTGAAACAGTTTTTCTCCAGTTATTTTGCATTTCAAACGCTTTTCCGTCATTTGAGGTATAGTTGGCGCATTACCTTTCTGGAATGACGTCACGCTGGTTTCAAATAACGTATTTCTTATATTATTTATATTTCAGCGATGATTCCTAACCTAAACGTATGCAGTGATGTAGATAGGAGGGGTGCGTTCAGCACTGGCTAAAGCGAATTTAAAATTGGCATTTTCTGTACAGAAAGCGCTGCAACTTGTCGAAAATGGCTGGCAAAAAATTAACACTCTCATTGCCATAAAAATACCCTCATTTTGCACACTTAATACAAAAATAACTATTATAACTTCAAAAACTAAAATTATTTTGCAAATAAGACTTTACTAATATAAATTCTTTCATCTTAGTCTTATTCTTTGTTTGCAATGTAATAAATTGACGCCAGTTACCCATTTTCATCAAAATTATTTTAATTCTCAATTACAGATAATACTGAAAAAATATTAAGAAAAGGGGAATAACGAACGATGAATCCTTTACCTCCAGAATGTTTCAAAAACAAAAAGAGGTAAAAACAAAAATCACAGATTACTTAAAGAACAAAATAAGAGATATGATCTATTGCGTGTATGCTAAAAATGAATATGTTACAATGCAGACTTTGCTTTAAAAACTAAAAGAGAGAAATTAATGTATAACTAACTAACTTTAAAAATAAAAACTACTCCCCTTCACTGTCTTCAGAATCAGAACTAAATTCTTCATCGTCACTGCTGTCTTCGTCGGTACTAATTACAAGTGGCGCAATGTCTGAAGCATCACATATCTGTATTGTCTTCCAAGCTTCTTGGATTACCCTTTCTGTGTGGCTGACATAATTTTTCCAATGCTCTGAATATACTTCATTTATCGCTTTTTCCCACATGGCCAAAACTTCCGATGGTGTCCCCTTCAGACTAGCAATGTATTGGTCGTATTTCCTCTTACACTCAGACCATACCATTTCAATAGCATTAAATTGACAATGGTATGGAGGAAGTCTTAGTATTTTGTGGCCCAAAGGTTTCACATATTCGTCAAGGTAGAATGTTTTTTCAATGTTACAATTTTTTTCTACAATGCTCCATATTTCATCCTTCATGGCCCTCTCTGGGAAGTCAATGTTCTTTTCTTTTAACCATCCAATCAATCTCTGCTTTGTCCATGATTTTCTTGGAATATCCTCTAAAAGGCCGGAATGATAGCTTGCGTTGTCCATCACTATCAAACTTTTTGGAGGAAGATTTGGTACCAGCTGATTTTTAAACCAATTTTCAAAATTTTGCTTGTTCATATTGTCATGATAATCTCCGCTTTTTAGTCCACTTTTAAATATTAAACTGGCCCCCTTAATAAATCCTTCCTTTGATCCAGCGTGAACTACAATATATCGATGACCTTCACTAGCTTTTTTAGAACTTGTAGACATAGTGTTATCCTGCCAGCTGTTTCTAAACGAACCTTTACTAAAAATCCAAGTCTCATCAATAAATACGGTGGTATAAGCATCTTGTCCTAGATTTTGATTTTTGACATATTCCCTCAAGAAATTGATTCTCTTGTGGACGATGTGGGGCAAATCCATCAGGTATTTTCTATTATTTGATTTCTTCCACTTAAAACCAATACTTTTTACGTATTTTCTTAGCGAGGTGATGGAAAAATTAAAATATTCATTTATCTCTTTTAGTTTTTTAAGCAAAGTCTGCATTGTAACATATTCATTTTTCGCATACATGCAGTAGATCGTATCTCTTATTTTGTTCTTTAAGTAATCTGTAATTTTTGTTTTTACCTCTTTTTGCTTTTGAGACATTCTGGAGGTAAAGGATTCATCGCTCGTTATTCCTCTTTTCTTAATATTTATGATTGTTGTATGGCTAAGTTTTGTTGCATTTGAAGCTCGTTCAATTATATTATCAGTTTGCGGAAGGATTCCATTTTTAGCTTGCTCTTTTTCCAATTGAAAAAAAGCCAAGATATTCAAAACTATTAGCTGTGATTGCTGATTATATCTTCGCGGCATCTTGCAAAAGTTTAAAAAGAATCACAACAAATCAATGTCAATTTTGACGAATATATTCTGAAAGACACATAACCAAAACCGGCATTGACTGTTGTAAAGAAACGACAATGAGTTTTTTCAAAATGTTTTTGTCACTGTCAGTTAACATAAATCAAACAAAAATAACCAAAAATGACGTCATTCCAGAAAGGTAATGCGCCAACTATATAAGCATTCTATATTGATTTCAAATCTCCTCTATATTCCCCATCGAACCCCTTTTTACTTTAACAAGGTCAGGGTTTCGACTTCTCAAAATGCCTTCAAAGTTATCCTATTTTGTATACCTTATTTATTTTTTTCAAGTGACACCTCGTGCCCCGATATTGCGGGTAACGGATTTTAGACGAGAAATCTGAAAAAAATGCCCATCTTGAAAAATTAACCATTGGTTTCGAAAAGAGCGCCCATATCGGACACTACTGCAGCCTTATTATAAGTCTCACTAAAATCGTATTTGTACTAGAAGATGCGCCCATTTATTCTCTACGATCGATCCAATAGAATCACAAATTTCAAAAATGTTTGGTCCAAAAAGAGAAATGCGCGGACAGTAACAATAATAAAAATATGAATTAGGTTAGGTTAGAATCGGTTAGGTGTGCTGCAAAGAAAACTCGCAGTCGCGCACTAACGAAATTCCAAGTCTATATCAGCTTTGTTCCAACGTACCAACGAAAAACCGTCCCTTGTACAGTCACAGACAGTACAGGACAGACCGGTTCACGGTACGATTTATGCATGCGCAATTTTCTAACCGTACGTGGGACGGTAACACGAGTTATTGGAGCGGAGCTATTAAAACAAGGATTTTTTAAACTTAACCTGTACTGTTAGGTGGATATAAACCGTTAGCGTTAGGTTAGCCCAGTTTTATCGTCAAAGTCATAATTAAAGCTATAAAATCCCGCGTCACATCATCAAAACTCAGATTTGAATTACGCGTGCACTCTAAAGTATTATGATTAGTATGAATGGAACCCGGTTTAAGGTCTTGACTTAACAGTATATTTGTTAAAAAAAAATCATACGCCTGATTCGGACTTACACTGAACATTCAACAAAATTTGCTTATACTCCGCGGAAATAAACGACGAACCCATACAAAGCACATTGAACATTCTATGTTATGATTGACGGAAGCGTTTGCGATTTCAAGGTCGGGTAGCATCTCCTGTCAAGTGGTCAAATTTACAAAATGTTTGTGCTTGTTGACAATAATATTTTAATCTGTGTGGCAGTGTCGCTCTGTATTCTGTATTCTTTGGATTGGCACGTTGGCAGACTCGTATGTTAAATCGGGAGAGGGTGTTTAAGTTGTTTATATTTATTAATTGGTATTTAACATTTCTGGTCTAAACGGTGTAGTAAGAAAATTTTCTTTTGATTCACATGCTGTATATTTGATAATATGTATGTTTTTTTTTTATAGTAAAACAATTTGGATGAAAAATGAGTTGCAAAAATGTATTAGTGGTAGCAAGTTTTTTAGCCCTGTTAAATGAATGTGAGTATTTTTCTATTAATATATAGTTTTAATTCGTTAGAGATCTTGATAGTAAATATTCAATGTATGAATCTACCTAAACGGCATCTATTATACATTGGTTATATTTTAGTTTAGTTATTCTAACTTATTGTAACATGCAATATTATGAATAAAACCCGACCCAAAAAGGCTTCTCATTGCTAAAGTGGTGTTCTTTAGATATGTACACAGAAAGCTAAAAAAAAATTAAAAATTACTTTTTTATATTGAAAAAGTAACAGTTCTTATAAATTTATTCAAAAATGTTTAAATTTAAGGTATTTAATAACTTCAACCTAACCTTCAAGTTTCAATCTGGGAAAGTGTAATAATTTGGAACTGACTGATTTTCAAACATCTACATCATGTGTTGTTAATGATGAAATGTTGACTGAATAACTGAACGTCAGAAAAAGACAACTAATATTATGTTTGGGTGACCAGGAAGACAGAAACAAAATCAGTTCTATTCTAAATGAATTTACTCAGAATTTAGCAGCATATATGTATATATATATATATATATATATATATATATATATATATATATATATATATATATATATGGTAAAGCAATTTTACAGATTTTTATATATCAAATTTTGTCTTATAATTAATAAAAAAATTTACTTATTTTAAACACGCTTTAAAATTGGAACAAGTATTCTATAATTATTTATTTATTACCTAAAAAATTACAAAAGTAAGCAAAAAATGGTGTCAAATCTAATAAAAATTTTTTTAAATTAAAATTCACTGGCTAATATCCAGGAGCCAGTGGCAAAAGCTCTGAGAATCGTTATAAGGAAAGTATAGAAACTTTTGCATGAAAAAAAACGTAATTTACTTCAGAAGAAGATTAAGAAATGTACACAAAAAAATCCAAAGGCAAAAGACTTAAGTTACAATGCAAAAATGGATATTCATAATGCAATTTATGATATGTCAAAGTCTAGTATAATCCTTCAGAAACTTTTTAATATTATAAACTAAAAAATATCATCATCACTTAAAAAGTCCTCATCTTCTGAGTCATCCTCAAATGACGCAATGATCATTGGTGCTATTTCGACAACTAGAACTCGTTCTCGATTCCACCAATCCCATATTAATTTCTCCGTATGTCCCACAGATTTCTTCCAGTACTCCGGCATAATATAATTTAATGAATCTTGCCAAACAATTTACACTTCATCTGATGTAAGACCATCGTTCATGTGTTTTTCGTAATATGATTTTGCCCCGGCCCATATTAATTCTATTGCGTTAAAACTGGCAATGGTATGGTGGCAGTCCTAAACCTCATGTCCATTTTCCCGTAATATTTCATCTACGGCATATATTGTTGGTTTTTTAATAGATTTTGCCATTAAAAGAAGTTCTAGTTTCAGCATATTGGGTAAAGGATTTTGTTTTGGTTTTATTAGCCAGTTATAAATATCACTTTTCTTTCAGGATGAAGTAGGTTGTTTATTTAAGATTCTTGAATGATAAGATGCATTGTCCAGAATGATTAAAGATGGAGCATCTAAATTTGGAATCAGTTGTTGTTTTAACCACTTTTCAAACAGTTCACAGTTCATATTATCATGGTAGTCCATACTTTTGGATGTTGAAGAAAACAGTAAACTAGCACCTGGGAGAAATCCTGTTGAAGAACCTGCATGCAAAATGATGAACCTTTTTCCCATCCCACATCCCTTTTTTCTCTTGAAACTTTTGACAGACTCGTCCTGCCAAGATTTTAAACCACTTCCATTAAAAAATATCCAAGTCTCGTCTAAAAATACCACTTTTCTAAATTTTGAATTAACATTTTCAGTGTTTTTTTTTAAAAACTGGATACGCTGACTTGCTATATGTGGCAACTTGCATAAAAATCTTCGATTACAGTTCTTTTTATATCGAAAACCCAACATTTTTATTAATTTTGACAACGATTTTAGTCCAATTTCCAATATGCCTCGATTTTTTAAAGCTTCTTTTAAAACTTGAAGAGTTATATTAGTTTTTGATGTGTATAAACCGTAAATTGCATTACAAACCCTTATACCGATTTACCAATTCTTAAAGCTTTTGCTTTAAGAAGCTCCTGGATATTGGCTGGTGAATTTTCATTTTCGTAATATTTTATTAGATTTAATAACATTTTTTTCGCTTGTGGATGCAAAAAACCCGAAAATTGTTTTCTATTACTTATTTTGTCACTGACTTGTCAATCTGCCTTTGAAATGACATCACTCAAAGATTTTTGCAACTGCTGGTATTTATATGTTTATCCTCTTTATTCACATGAAAATATCATAGGTCTCTCTAATTCATCTTCGGGATTTTATGCGGAGGATATGATTACACATAATAAAAGAAAAACAAACTTAAAAAGTTTGTCGTTAATAAATCGTATGACCCGCACGATAACACTGCTTTTGACTATAACAACTTTTTCACCAATATTGGCGTTACGATGGCTAACAATATTAAATCGACTATAAATAAATTTCTGATAAAATATAATTCCTTAACTTCTTGTTTCTAAGGCCAGTAGATGAGAACGAATTAATTAAACATATAAACTCTTAAAAAATAACTGTTGTCCTGGTATGGACAATATTGACTCCAAATTAATTAAAGCATTTCATATCTATGTGGTCAAACCTCTAACTTATATCATCAACTTAATCTTTAAAACTGGTAGCGAGCCTTCCTGCTTTAAGGCTTCAGTGGTTACACCAATTCACAAGGCCAATGAAAAGACTAAAATAACAAATTTCGGACCCAGAAGTGTAATCAGTAATTTCGCTAAAATTTTAGAGAAGTGCTTAAAAGAAAGACTTCAATTTATTATATATATATATATATATATATATATATATATATATATATATATATATATATATATACACATATATACTGCTTCTGACACAAGTTTAAATATTATTTTAACGTTATTTTCATTTCCCTCTAGTTTATTTCTATAATAGTCATATTTTTGTTTATGTATTATTTTATTTAAATTATTCCTGTAGGCATTATATGTTTCGATACCACCCAGGTTACCATTTAAAACTTTTTTTTTCAGTTTGTCACATTTTTTTATCCCTGCAACAATTCCATTTGTGATCCACGGTTTTAACTTAGTCTCTAAAGTAAAATGTTTTTTTTCTTTTGATAATTCCACATATTTACATACAATATTGCAAAAATTTTCAGCGGCAGCGGTCGGATTGTTTACATTGATCACGTTCTCCCAATTTTCGTTACAGATTAAATCCTGAAATTTTTGATAATTTATTTTTTCAACTGTTCCAGATACCTGTTTAGTGGGACTGTGAATTGTTTGACCACCCCAAAAGTTTATCATAACTGGAAAATGGTCCGTTAAATCACTATTCAAAATAAGAGAGGTGTTTTTAAAAAGATCAGAGTGTAAATTGTTTCTAATGAATATGTGATCCAAACATGAGGTCAAACGTGTAGGTCCATTGATAGCAGATTCATAGCCATGAAAATTCATCAGAGTTAAATATTGTATGATATTAACATCATTTTTGTTCAGAAAATTAATATTAATGTCACCCACAAGCAATTCTATTTGTTTATTTGGTTTTTCAGAAAGATATTCACTTAAATCATCAATAAATAGTGTTATACTTGAGGAGGGTGTCCTATATCCGCATGTGACTTCATATGTAATACTATTAATATTAAAACTTATTTTACTTAATGTTACGCCTGACCTCTTAAGTTTAAAATCATCAATATTTGCATCAATGTTATCCTTTATATAAATCACAGTACCATCATTTTTATTTATGTGTCCTTGATTATAATATATGTTATAATTGTCAATATTATAGAGATTCTCGCTCTCAACATACCAGCACTCACTTAATACAATTATATCACATAATGTCAAATTGAAATCTTGCAAATGTAATTAGATGGATAAAGTGTTTATTAATACTTCTAATATTAACATGCACAACATTTAGAATTTTTTTACTTAAATCAATAGTAGAAATAATCTGCTCACAGTATATACACTCCTGTAATGTACAGCCTGTTCTATCCAAATCATCTACAAGTTGAACTTCATGAATTCTAGTTGGCATAGCTACCATAGTCTATCTTACTTCTTAAAACTTGTATGTGATATTTATGAGTTGGGCATTCAGGATCTTTAGCCATATGTTGTAAGTCATGATTTGACTTGGGTTTATCATTTGCCAGCCAGCTTACAGTTAATGCATTTTTTATAGATCTTTGGACATCAGAAAAACGATGTTCTTCTGCACAATATATATATATATATATATATATATATATATATATATATATATATATATATATATATATATATATATATATATATATATATATATATATATATATATATATATATATATATATATATATATATATATATATATATATATATATATATATATATATATATATATATATACATATATTTCTTTATTTCTTTAGTTCAATAGTACGTTACAGGTCAAAAAAAAAAGAAAAACCCAAGTAGTACACTAAGTGAGATAAATACAAAGTAATAAAATTAAAAGTAAGTACAGTTAACGTCAGATAAAATAGCAAGTAGGTAAAGAACAAATATATGGAACATAACAGTCTAAATATATATAAATATATGTCAAAATATTTTAAATATTTTCAACTGGTTCGAGGGTTCAGGGTTCATCTCGCACTTTACTAGACAATATATTATGGATTTATCAAACACTGTCCCTAAAACATTGGACGTGACCTTTTCTGATCACAGGGCGCAGATATTGAGTTTTTCACTCAACCAACCTAAAGCTTCTTGCTCTATGGATAGAATAAGAAATTTTTCACAAAACAACAAAAATAACTTAATTTTTTTTTGTCTAAGGAACAATGGTTTCCTAGTCTCAATATTTTAGATCTAGAAAGTAAGTTCACATACTTTCTCTCTACTTCTTCTGACTTGTTTGAAATGTGTTTTTCTATAAAAGATAAACCTTTACCAACAGGGGTTAGGAACCATAATCCTTGGATTACTCCAGCTTTAATTAAACAGGGTATCACAATGAGGGAACTGTATAGATGTGTGAGAACCTCCAGTGATGATGATCTAAAGTCTCGGTATAAATCTGAACTAAAGGAACATAAACTTGCCGATACAAAAAAAAAACTACAACTCACAAAAAATATCATCTGCTTCCAATATGACTAAATGTGCATGGAATATTATAAAATCTAACTTTAATGCATATGACCATAAGGTAAAACGAATTCCTGACCAATTAAACTCTAATGGTGAGGAAGTAAGTGGCCAAACTAACATAGCTAAATCCTTTAACAATGTTTTTATAGAGTCAATCTGATTGTTGATAATCCTGGGTCATATCAAACCGTATCCTTACCTACCAGTAGTGCTGTAACACATTCTATTTTCCTCACCCCTCTAAACGAAAATGAAACACTTGAGATTGTGAAGTCCATCTCTGGTAAGAGCTCATCTGGCTTGGATGGTATTCCTTGTAATCTGTTGAGAGAATGCGCCCCAAACATCATAAATCTATTAATATACTTATTAAATGAATCTTTTATACATGGATATTTCCTCGATGAATTTAAAAAAGCAATTGTCCCGATACAAAAAAGGCGACAATGTCAAATTAAGTAAACTCAGCACATAGACTAACATTTCCTCTAAAGAGGAACCTTTTAACACAGGCATTTTGCCGCCTGCCGTCTTTAAATAATAATAATAATAATAATAATGGACTATGGACCTATCGCTCTTTTGTCTGCATTTTCCAAGATTTTTGAGAAGGCTTATAGGAGAAGATTGGTGAATTTTCTGGAAAAATTTTCCATCCTGACCTTTAGGCAGTTTGGTTTCAGAGCTGGTCACTCTACCAACGAAGCTATGCTTTCATTTTATATGCTACTCATATTGATGCATTATGTAGTAGGCTTCGGAGAACCTGTTATGCATTAAGCTATCTTAGGAATCACTGTGGTCAGGACACTTTGTTGACTTTATACTACGCTAATTTTCACTCTCATGTCAAATATGGCATTTTGATTTGGGGCAGAGGTAAAGAAAGCAGACGGGTCTTTCTATTGCAGAAATACGCGTTAAGGATAATAGGGGGTCTTTCACATAGAGAGTCTTGCAGGACGCTGTTCAGGGGTTTAAAAATTTTAACAGTTTTTGACCAGTACATTCTGGAAGTATGTCTTTATGCATACAAAAATAAATTGCTACTTCAGTCAAATAGACCATCCCACAATTACAATACACGTGCTAAAGACCTGCTGTTGCCCGATGGTCACCGTACGTCTTTTTTTCAGAAAGGCACTTTATATGCTGCTTGTAAATTTTATAATGCACTTGATGATATTCGTAAGTCCCGCAGTATTCCTATTTTCAAAAATAAAGTCAAGAAATTGCTTTTGGGAAAAAATTGTTATTTTTTTTCAGGATTTTTTTGTATAACCTGACATGTTTTTGCTTTGTTTTTTTTTGTACCTTTGACTTTTTCTCCAATTATTGTACAGTGTATATTTTTTTGTATGTTGCACTTTTCAATTGAAGAAATAAAACATTATTATTATTATTATTATTATAAAAAAAATCTAGAAAATTTTAACATCAAACTAAGAACAGTGGGTGTTTTCTATGACCTCACCAAAGCATTTGACACTATTAGTCATAGAGTGCTGCTCGACAAGTTGATGCATTATGGAATGAGAGGACCAGCATGAAAGTGGATAAAGTCTTATTTGTCGGGTAGGTCCCAGGCTGTTAAGTTGAAAGGTGCGGGAAGGACCTGAGATAAGTTCCTTGAAGGTATTCAATCACTTACCAACACATATGAAGGATATACCTAGTGTGTGCATTTTTAAAAGATGACTAAAGACCATACTGGCTGAAAATCCGTTTTACTCTGTGGAAGAGTTTTTTATGTTTGAGTTTTAATATGTCTAAATATATTGTAGCATAGATCTTTCAGAACATTTATTCTCTGGAAGAGTTTTATATGTTACGATAAGAAGTAAAAGGAACTCAAGTTAAAAAAAAATTTAGAGCAAAATCATGTTATAAATATCTTAAGTTTTCTCTTAAATGCTAATGAGCTGCTTTATATTCAAAATCGTAGGAAATATGCTTATTTTATAGAGTCATAAATCAATTTATAATTTCATTCCTGCCAACATCTGTTCTTCTATAGTCCGGTAAAAGTGTTCCTGTCTGCCTATTACATCTTGATGGAACTCTAAAATTCAACAAATTTAGCAAGTCAGCAGAGTCCACTTGGTTGGTAAGAATCTTGTGGACAAAAGATAGACGGATTTGGAGGGTATCTAAACTCAGCATGTTAATACGCTCAATATGCAATAATTGGTCCATGTTAATTCCCAATTTGAAAAGTAGAAAGTTAGCAAACTTTATTTGAACACATTCAATCTGGGCTATCCTGGTTGTGTAGCAAGGTGACCACACAATAGAGCAGTAATCGAGGTGACTTCTCACCAAGGAGAAGTAAAGTGTTTTTAAGACCTCTGTATTTCTAAATTCGTGACATTGTCTCATAATGAATCCTAACATTTTAAACACTTTTGAGATTATCCAGTCGATGTGGTTTGTAAATCTTAATTTGAAGTCAAACAAAATTCCAAGATCATTAACCGTTGTAACTCTTTGAAGTTCAGATGAGTCAATATTATAGGAATTTGTGACTGGTGCTTTCTTCTTACTAAAGGAGATTACTTTGCATTTGTTCAGTTGCATCCTGTTCTCAATGCACCATGTACACAAAAGATCAATATTGCTCTGTAAAACACAACAGTTCTCAATAGAATTAATTATGCGGTATATTTTAAGATCATCGGCAAAAAAAAGAAGATTGCATTGGTTAAGCAGTGAGGCCAGATCATTCACAAATAACAAGAACAAGATCGGACCCAAGTGGGAACCCTGTGGTACACCAGAGTGTACTTTAATTGTTTTGACTTATCGTCGTTAATCCGAACTACTTGAGGACGATCATCAAGATAACTTCTAAACCACTTCAGAAGTGGACCACCAACTCCATACAATTCCAGTTTTCGGATTAAGATGGGATGGTTTACTCTGTCAAACGCCTTCTGAAAATCAAAGTAAATGGCACCGACCTGGCGACCCGCGTCCAAAGCAACCGCGATCGTGTTCGAAAACACACAGAAATTCGTCTGACAAGAACTTTTCAGAAAAAAACCATGCTGTGCAGTTGAGATACAATTTCGGAAGACATTAAACATAGCTTCAGTTACAATCTTTTCCCAGGATCTTTGCCACACAAGAGAGTCCAGCAATGGGTCGATAGTTCTCTATCACTTCTGTTCCCATTCTTAAACAGAGGGGTAATGTTAGTCAATTTCCATGCGGCAGGAAAAACACCGTAATCAAGTGACAAGGAATAGAGATAACTCAGTGGGTGAGCCAGCATGGGACTGCAGTGGTAGAGGAAGATAGCAGGTATCAGATCTGGACCTGCACCCTTTCTCGTGTCCAATTCTATCAGTTTCTGAAAAACGACACTACTATGTACATGGACTCGGCACAGATTGATGTGATTAGATATTGGTAAGTGTAGGTTACTAGCAGTATCATCAGATTTGGTGTAAACAACGGAAAGAATTCCGAAAACATATTGGCTATGTCCTCATTATTGGTCGAAGTGCCATCACCGAGTCTCGTTTCAGCAGGGTAACCCACAGCACCTTGTTTAGATCTAATCTAGGTCGCTTTACTTAGATTCGCTCCCTAATTGTTTATAAGCACATAAATCCGATGGCAACTTGGATCTTCTATATTTACCATATGCTTTATTCTTCCTATTCATCAGAGTGACGGTCTCCTTTGAAAAATAACATGGATACTTCAGAGGCATTGCCAGCCTCTTTGGAACATACAACTCGATAGCTGCGTAAATTATAGAGTAAAACAGCTCCACGGCGCTCTCGACATTCAGTCAAAGCCTTCAAAGTGATCGTTTAAGGGGTCATAATTGACCTTGAAAAAGTTATGTTTCCATCTTCACCCCCTTTTATATATCATCCATGATTCCCACTGAATCATCTCGACTGATTGTTATGTCCAATAGAGGGTGGTAAGCATCGATAACAGATAATGGTGTATCGCAGTCAGAAACATTAATCATCTGGTAGTTGGAAAATACCAAACCATTAAAATTGACAACGCTATTAAGCTGAACCAAATCATAAAAACAGACAGTCAAACAGAGTTCTATCAGCATCATTGTTAGAAAATATATATATATATATATATATATATATATATATATATATATATATATATATATATATATATATATATATATATATATATATATATATATATATATATATATATATATATATATATATATATATATATATATATATATATATATATATATATATATATATATATATATATATATATATAAAATTAAAACAGGGTTTAACAAAATTTTAATTTTTAATGTTCTCTTAGTATTCTAAACATCTAATTTACTTATGGAATCTTTTATGCAATCGCAGGAATCAAATAAGCTCAATTTTATTGTCATACTAAAAGTACCTAATACAAAAAAACTCATAATTTTAATATGCATTGCTAAATCTGAGCAAAAAGTAAGCATCCGCTCGCAATAAATTACCGTAGTATATATATATATATATATATATATATATATATATATATATATATATATATATATATATATTTATGTATATATATATATATATATATATATATTTTAGAACAAAAAAGTAAATAACGTTCGTAAATAAATTAGTAGGAAGTTTAACGCTTAAAGGCTTGTCGGTATAATGGTCCATGATTTTTGGACCCTATACCTGAATAAGCTTATCAAAGGCAGAATTATTTGTCCGAATGGCCGTTAAACTTTCTACTTGTATATATATATATATATATATATATATATATATATATATATATATATATAATGTATATATATATATATATATATATATATATATATATATATATATATATATATATATATATATATATATATATATATATATATATATATATATATATATATATATATATATATATATATATATATATATATATATATATATATATATATATATATATATATATATATATATATATATATATATATATATATATATATATATATATATATATATATATATATATATATATATATATATATATATATATATATATATATATATATATATATATATATATATATATATATATATATATATATATATATATATATATATATATATATATATATATATATATATATATATATATATATATATATATATATATATATATATATATATATATATATATATATATATATATATATATATGTATATGCAGGGTGTCTCAAAAATCTGTAGCGAAGCAAAGTTGTGTTTTTTCTTATGGTACACCCTGTATATTTTTGCGTATTTAGATTCTGCTCGTGATTCTACACATTTTTTGTATACCATGTCCTATGTCTAAATCTGATAGTTTTTCTAATATCCGCCATTTTGTAAAAAATTATGAATTGCAGTGCCTTTTTTCAAACGACGTGGGCCGTCGGCTTTTTATTTTTTGATATAGGATTATGATTTTTGGCAGAAACATTAACAAAAGTATGGGTTGCCTTTCAACGTGAACGAAATTTGTCGGCGT
>JAUTXW010002472.1:0-245000 GCA_030620095.1 Kuschelorhynchus macadamiae
TGAAGGTATTGCTAAAGTTCGTGGTAAGCGGAAGATACGCATACCTAGAATTATACCGTTCCAAAGGTTATGGCTTATTACCTTTGATACCAATATTTGCTGGGCTCTCAGCATTAGGATCCTTAGCAGGTGGTGTTGCAGGGGTAGTGCGTGCAGTAAAAACAGCAAAAAATGCCACTACTTAAAAAACTGGTGGTGAGTTACAGCTAAAATCGAATGGAGGTGGAATGTATTTGAAACCATATAGGACAGGTTTAGGGCTTTTTATGAACCATTCAAAAAACTAGTAAAATGCCTTCCTCGAAGGCCATTATCGAATATTGATCTAGAAAGGTATGCATTATAGCTACAAGTACCATACTTTAGAGGTGTATTTATGCGAGATTCACTTCGACGTTATGAATCTGGTATTCTTAATTTTGGACAGTATAATGGGATTTGGAACACATTGGGTGGCGTATCGAAAGAATGATTCAGAAGTTACATATTACGACAGCTTTGGTGATTTACCACCACCAACTGAACTGGTTCGATATCTGCGAATGGGTGGGGAAGCAGCAAAGGAAATTTACTATACATACGATCGACAACAAAAATTTGGGACAGTCTGGTGCGGTCATTTATGCTTAAAGTTTCTCTCTCAATCGTAAAAGTCAATATGTCTTATACCCCCAAATGGATCGGGATAGTTATAAAAAGATGGCGTCTTCGTTAAAAGCCTATTATCGTTCCGTAGTTTATTAAAAATGACTTCTAAAGAGTTAGAAAACATACCCAAGGAGGTAATGATTGCTTGTTCCCCAAATGAAATCGCACTTGTTTGGGATAAATTACCAGAACACATGAAATGTGACATAGACATGTTAAAGTATCAGTATTGTACGGACCATCATAATTACCAGAATCTGAATGGAGATGAATGTGATGGACCAGCGCCTGGAGATTGTTTTGCTGTTCCTGTAAAATAAGTGATATAAAAATAACAGAAAAAAATTGGTTTAAAATTTCAAAACCAAGTAAACGGTGTACAACCTATAGCAATATAAACTGCTGTCGACAACAATAAAAGCTAAAAACAGTAGATTTTTTATCAGTCATGTCGTACACATTCACATTAACAGGACGCTCGAGCGTGTTAAGTACAGATTTTTACCCACCATTAGAACTCAGTACAGTCAATAAATATGGGCTTGCACTTGTTGGATTTTACACATATAATTCTATTTTTAATATTGATGAAAGCAATAATTCATTTGCATATAAGAAAAAAAAATGACAAAACTTCACCATCTATAAAGTTAACAATTCCCCCCGGAGTATATGAAGTGCACGAGATTGAAAAAGCAATGAAAACTGCCCTACAACTATCCACGAGAGATAATGATGATAAAATATTTTCATTAACACCCAATAATAACACATTGAAATGTGAAATAAAAACAAAATACATTATGGATTTTACAGGAGAAAACTGCATTGGTCGGATGTTGGGATTTGATCGTATATTGTTAACAACGGACAACAAAAAACATGAATCAACCTCTCAAGTAGACATTATGAAAGTACGCATAATACGTGTTGATTGTAATATTATCTCTGGAGCATACCTGAACTCACAAGAATGTCATATTTTATTTGAATTTGATATTGATGTTGAACCTGGTTATAAGATAACGAAAGAACCCACAAACCTTATTTATTTGCCGTTGAAGCCTGAAGGACGTCAGTTCATTGACAACATTACTCTACGCATCTTGGACGACAACGGTGATCTTATCGATTTCAACGACGAGAAGATTATTATTAAACTGGAGCTAAAAAAACTAGTCTAACGATGGGTTTTTGTTACAACCGCCGACCGTACATGTTTTCTCCGATATGTCAAACAATAACGAAACCTAATAAAAAGAAACATGTCGCTAAAACAGAGCTCATTCACGATCACGACGTCGGACCAAAAGGATATCAACGTCTCTCTGCCAAAGATCGTAGATTTCTTCAATCCATCGGCTTGAAAGTACGAAGCCAACGAACATGATGACAAGTAGTGAAAAAATTGAGGTTTTTACTGAACCTATTTTCAATAATTCTATCATAAGCCTGCAAGAACATACATATAAACCCTACGGATCACCTAAATTCCAAAATTCCGATGAAATTCGTATCCCAGTTCACTTTCAAGACATAATTTTGGATATATCGGAAAGCTACATATATGTCGAAGGAACATTTAAACCAAAAGACGCTACAAAAAAGTGTTTTTTATCTAATAATTCATTAGCTTTTCTATTTGAGGAAATTCGATATGAGATAGGCGGTGAGAAAGTTGCAGTTGTCAGAAAACCAGGTGTAACTACAGCTCTTAAAACAATGGTTTCCATTGGTAGTACACAGCTGAAACCGCTTCTTACATGCGGATGGGGTCTAAATGAAGAAAACCAACACATTGTGGATACCGCTAGTAATGTATTTTCTGGCAAAGTACTCCTAAAATATCTGATGGGTTTTGCTGAGGATTATACGAAGGGGATTTTTAACATTAAACAGGAATTGATTATAATAATTGCCCGCACTTTTAACAACTGTTATATTGGAGAAGTTGAAGCCGACATTAAAATTGACAAACTGGAGTGGAAAATACGTCACATTGTTCCCGAGGATAGACAAAAGCTAAAACTATTATCACGTATTAATAAAGGTGGTAATAATGCAAATATCCGAATGGCTTACCGTATGTGGGATCTTTACGAGCCTCCCTCTCCGACAAACTTCATCCGATGTTTGGGCTATAAGAACGAGTACAAGTCTAGAGAAACCTCGTTATTTAATTATCGGATTTCAGAATATTGGAAAAGCGGATAGCTATAAAGAAGATGCGACTGAATTTACAAATGCAAATATAAGTGACATTCGAGTTTAATCTTAATTCAACAGTATTCCCCTATGAAAGATGGAATTTGGATTTTTCAAAGAAATTGTATGCAGCGGCCTATTATAACTATGAAAACTTCCAAAGCAGTTATTATGGTCGAGAATTTAACGATCCAATGATGGATTTTGGCGAATACATGAAAAATCCGCTGTTTGTTATTGACTGCTCGCATCAGGTGGAAGCTGTAAACTCGTCAACTGTGGATGTCAAGATTGAATTTGAAACACGTAACAGTCGGTTTCCTAAAGACACTAAAGTTTTCGCATTAATAATTCACGATTCTATTTTTAGTTATAATATGTTAAATGGTTCTGCATCAAATAAGCTTGTTTAGTCGTTTAGTTATTTATAATTATTATACTTTATATTTGGCATATATGTTAAAGTATATCTTAGTATATCCATATATTGTTATATAGTTTAGTGTTTTGATATAAAACTTAATATATGTGTAATAGATAGTTTAGCAACTAATGTCAACAATTAAATAATAAAACATATTGCACCAGTTATTTTGAATTTTATTTTAGTCTGAGTTCTAAAAGGTAAATTAATATAAAAATTTGGTTTCCACTCGTCCTTGAATTAAGATCCGACCCCGAGAGCATTGCTAATTCCCCGACCTTGATGGTGGGTGACGTCATAGGACTTTTCTATTCGTCCTTGAATTAAGATTCGACCCTCCCTGAGAGCGTTGCTATATTCCCCGACCTTGAGGGTATGCGACGTCATAGGACCTTGGGTGCGCAACGGACTACATAATAAGATACAAAGAGTATATATATATAAGGTTGACGTTTAAGATTTCTGTTATATTCCAAATCAGTTTGCAAAACGAACATGTCTTCCAGCTCTTCTAACTCTTGGGTATTTGATGTTGAAACAGTGCGGTTAAATAACCGGTCAGATTCGTCTGATTCCGACGACGACGACGAAACAGTTGAAATGGGCCAGAGATTTGTTGTGCAAAATGAATCTTCGTCTGATGAGGAGGGTCAGGAAGAGGAGTCGGCTGAAGCCAGTCTGCCTGACTCATCAAGTTGGTGGAGTCCACCATCACCACGTGGTGAGTTTGATGGTCCAGCCGACAGTAGTTGGTGGGTAGTGCCTGATGTTTCAGAAGATACGCAGGAAGGGAATGCCGACTCCACTACGTGAAGATGCTACTACGGAATGGTGCAAAATGGATGGTGGCGATGTATAGAATGTAATTGTACCATATATATATATATATATATATATATATATATATATATATATATATATATATATATATATATATATATATAATTTTATAAATAAATAATGATTTTATTAATGTATTTGTGTTATTTGTCTAGTTTTTATAATTATCAATATAAGTATAGAGTATTTTAAAGAAAAAATTAAATATTGTTTTTTTTTTCGATTTTCTCGAAAGTCAACTTTTTTTTTATTTGAAACTTTTTTCGTCTCTTGAAAATTTTCAATTTTGGGTGTGCCCGATCGTTCAGGTCCGGCTTAGTGTAGATTAGTGTAGATTAGGTTAGGTTAGGTTAGGTTAGGTTAGGTTAGGTTAGGTTAGGTTAGGTTAGGTTAGGTTATGTTAGGTTAGGTTATTGGATTGACACTAATCGCAGATCAAACCATTTTCTTTTTTTTTTTTTTTTTTAATTTGTCAGGAGGTGCGGGGGACGTAGCTGAGCAAAAAACGCAATTTTTTTGTCAACTTCGCAAAAGCGTATCTCGGTAACGGCGAAAGATAGACGAACGATAACTTTACCAAACGATGACTTTTTTTTAGGCGAACAACTTTTACATTTAACGCAAGTCGCTATCTCGCACCCCCGAGGCTCGGGAATCGCTCAAAACAAAAATGTGCACCAGCGCGTTGACAAAGTCAGGAATGCGTCGGACAATATCGTCACCATTTAACTTTTTGTAGAACTAGACGACCTACGTCCGGCAACACCAAGCGCGCTCCCGTCCGAGCTACCGTTCTCGAGATATGGCGGTTCAAAGTTACACGTAAATCGCGATTTTTCAAGAAACGCGTAAATCGCCGACTTCAGAGGTCCGTAACTCTCGAACGGTAACTCCCACGAGGTAGGTCCTGTGGACGTTTTTGTAGAACTCGATTTTAGGAATTTTTTTATCTAAAACTTTTTTCTCTATCTATCACCGTTTTCGATATTATAACGTCCAAAGGTGGTCGGCAAAACGGGCAAAAAACCATTTCGACTTCCTATCTAATTTTTAGGTGCTATTTTAATTGAGCTTAAAGGGAGTTTTCGATGTGTTTATATCTTTTGGGGTCTAAAGAAAACATTTTTAATTATATATTCTAAAAATTATTAAAAATTTTATGATTGTTTATGTACGCATTTTCGCAACATTTAATACATTTTCGTTGGAATAAGAGACATATTGGTTTATTAAAACTTTTATTTTTATAATAGGACACACACACAATTTACTGGGTTATATATAGATATGTGACATAATATATTTTTTTTCAATTCATCTTATTACTTAAGGACTAAATAATTATTATTATTTTCAAATTAATTTCAATACTTATTATTTTTTGTAGTTGTATTGGTTGGTTGTTTTATAATAATTGACTCAATGAATTACCAAATAAAAAAAAACGTCTATTATATAACAACCTTAAGCCCTCCCACCAGCGACAAGGTTCAACTACATCGGAAGGGAAACGCCCGCAGTGATGTTCGGTTAAAAACTTAGTACTAAAACATATTTAAAAACTATCCTATCCTATTAAATATAGAATGGTAAACACAAGACGCCGATTTTACAACTACACATTCAAGTCTATTTTTTTTTTATTTCTTTTACTTGCGTATGAATGAGAGACGTCGCTCATGCTTTTCCATCCGAGCCTCCCAGTCGCTCGCCTCTCTCATATACCGCTCAGCCTCTCTCCTACACCGCACAGCCTCTCTCCTACACTGATCTAATTTATCACCCCAAACCGTCTTCATATTGGTCAATCGTGCCATCACCTCACCGTCTTCATCCTGTGAAAATGGCCCCAGATTATTTGGAACTCCATCTTCGGGTTGGTCGGTAACAATTTTTTTTGGTGTCATCAATTATGCTTTATTTGTAATCCTTCTTTTTTGTCGGATTATAGGTGACACCGGCCCACCCAACCCGGATGTTGACGGCTGTGGCTCACGCTCCCCCAACCCAGATGTTGACGGTTGTGGCTGACTGCTTTCCACCTTACGTTTTTTTCCTTGTACGTTTGAACCTTGAAGGTTTTGCTGCCTCCTTTATTGTTATATCGCTAATTATATTCACTGCGGGCTGCGGTTCTTCTTGTCGATCTAGTGGAAAGCAGTTTATGTAGCCACCGATGGCATCGTCCAATTTGGTGTTGTTGGCATCATCTAATTTGTTGTTGCTGGCAGCGTCTAATTTGTTGTTGCCGGCATCACCACACTCTCCTTCGAATGCGCCAGGTGTTAGAAAATTAAACTTTTCGATGTCGAAACTATTATCGGCGAGCGAGTCAATACACTCAGCAAGAACAAAACTATTGATTGAACCACCAAATTCACTGAATGAACTCATTTTTATATGTTGCGTAGTAATTTTAACTGAACTTTGAAACTGAACAAATGTCTAAGACTGAAGTTACACAATGTCTACATCTGGTTTTATGCAACCACCCCCACTAACACAACCCCTTAATTTTTACTGCGCAGCCACCCCACCACCCATAACCTTGAATATGCAGCTCCACCCACGGACGGCCTTGCGATGTGTCCTTCAAAATCTTTGCGTCGAAATATACAAGGTTAAATATATATTCTATGAAAAAAACTAAATACAATAAAGTATGGATTTTCCAGCACGTTATATTAAACATTATCATTAGTCAGAAACGTTTCCATCACACTAAGAAGTTGATCTAATTTTTCGTCTTCGGATAAAAACGTTTCGACCACACTCATAACATTTCGAACATTTTCCTCAGGTGTGGTTTGATAGAACTGTATGTCGTTATGACCCCAAGGTAATGTTTTTGTAGAAGATGGAATTACATAACGTTTATCATCACTGTGGGACAGAGCTACTTTGTTTACTATTTCGGTATAAACGTTATGTAATTGACTTCGGAAAGTTTTCATTTTACGAAAAATTAAACCGCCCTGTTCTACAACTTTCCGATAGTCTTCCAGGTTAAGATTATTTTTGATAACCGATTTCTTGATACCTTTGGCTTTTTTTACTTCGTTCTTAATCGATTTTATACAATAAGCCTTAGCCCCGGTACCATAAAAACTGATTATCGGATCACCTGGAAACTCATCTTTCATTCTACCCAAGACTGACATACTCTTTTGAATATTAAATGTATTTCCCTCGACATAATTTGACGTGTCAAATTTATCCGGATTCTCAGTCATACAGCGATAAAAATTATTTGTGAATACTTTTAATATCAGGGAATCTGTATCTGTGTAGAGTAAGGAAGCATCTTTACCGAATTTCGTCTTGATAAAATTGTAAAAGAAATCATAAATTACCGTTTTTGACATGTCCAATATGGAAAATCCTATATATATAGGTTTATTATATTTAATTTTCAATTGGTTCATATGTATTGCCACGAGATCTTGAGTAAATATGGAACAGCTTTTAAAATTAGGACGAGCTATTAGGGCTCTAGCACCACATTTTCCTCTTGAGTTTTCCCATTGGGTTATTAATTTTATATCCTTGCGATTTTCCACATTTTCCATGGTTTTACCAAAAATTGCATTTATGATCAATTTGAACATATCTTTACCGAATTTTGTTTGCGATTTATTCCGCATATCAGTATTGAAATCAATATATTTTTTCAACCATTTAGATTGATCAAATTTTAAAATTCTGTGTGTTCTCATTACCATTAGGCCGTTGTTAATTGCTTGTTTTAATGTACGGTAGTGTACAATATAGTTTTTCTTATCATTAACATTCGGTATTAATTTCGACATTTTGGATGTTCCCGTTGGAGGTATAATATTTTCTACTAAAAATGGAAGATCGGCATGGTGATCGTGCAATTCTTCCGGATAATGAATATCCACTTCTAAAACATAGCCAACCGGACTGTCATCGGCAACATCCAATATGTTTAAATCCAATATTTCCCGCTCCGACAACCAATTAAAACCTCCAAATGGTAATGCTTGTGACATACTATGACCATACAAATTTGTTGCATCTAAATATGTAATAAACGATTCTGGTTTTGTAGGGTCATAGTCGGGTAAAAATATGTTGTTGGCAATATGCTTCCTTTCTGAACACTGACTTATACCCCCGCGAATTCCCTTTTTAAAAAAATTAATTGTGCTGATATCAGTCAAGAGCTCCAACTTTACCTTGGTCATGCGCAACATACAATCAAATGATAAACTTGGAAGAGTGCAGTAATGCGCAGGATCGAGTTTATAAATATTTAAACACATATCGCGGAATTGTTCAAATACATCGCATAGCAATGTCACGTCTGATTTTAAATATAAATCTGAATAGTCCCCTAAATTCTTACATTTGAACGATGACCACACATCCTTGGCTCTGTCATAGCATTCATCACTTATATGTTCCTCTTTTAGTGTATCATAAAATTGATTTTTTGTTGGAAGATTTGGGATATTCATTTTTTCTAAAGAATCAATGAAACTGTATGGGAAAACACCTTTTTTTCCGCATTAGATCGAATTGATACCGATCAGGAAAGTGTTTTCCCGTTTCCCTGAAACTATCAATATCTAAACCACTACCCAAGTCTTCCAACGAAGCGGATAAAAATTTAAAACTATCAATGAATCGCAACTTTAAATATTTTTTCTTGATCGATAGGGTTTGTTTGTCGACATAATCGTGAACGTAAATGCTCTTTGTAAATGAAACATATTTTTCTTTACTCTGGGCTATGACGTTAATATTATCCCCATGACGACATAATTCTTTAATAAATAGGTGGCAGTCATAACCGCTTAAATTATGGAAAATAATAGGGACGAAATTAGGTAGTTTATAATTTAAATTACAGACGGAATGAGCAGCACCAAATCGTTTCTTCCCCGTTATGTGACAATGATCTCTTACTTTTTTTTCATTGTCGATAAAAGGCTGCTCACATATACAACATGTTTTAGCATTCGCGAATTCATTCTCTTCCTGAGGTGTTAAACGGTTCATTGGTTTAATATCTTTTAGATATGTATTATAAAGGTGCCTTAAATCGCTTTCTATACGAGAAACAAATACTTGGGCTGCATCATTTCCGCGGTACAATTCAAATTTAGAAACAGTATCATCAAAAGAACATTTTATGACGTATGCAAAGGAATATGGTTCGTGTTTAACACTCTGCATTGTGTAAGAATTTTGAGGACTTGGCTCGGCTATTGGTAATGGTTTTAGAACCGATTCGAAGTCGGCATATACGACAAATGGAACTCGCATTTGCTTTTCTATGCTTTCAAATTTTAAAATATTTTCAGGTACACTCTTTCCAAACTTATCAACCCTAATATCCTCTGAGGGTGTCAATGTGTATAGGTGATTACAATCATTTTTCTGGTGTAAAGTTATAGCTGATAATGAATCAAAATAAACGAGACAACCATCACAAAAATACAATTTACTTTTAACTTTGCTAATTTGACTAGACACTAATCGAGATAAATCTGTGATCCAACAATAATGACTTTTTGTACAACGTGCATCGCAAACATGTGTATCATCATGAGCTTGAATATTACAATCACTGTTTATTAACAATAAATTTACATGATTTAATAATTTTTTGCTCGCATACCTAAGTGGACCAACTATTTCATACTTCATCTTATTATTTTCAAAAGTAGATTCTACACCATACACATTGACTGAAATGTTATTTTGTTTCTCAAATTTACTAATATCACACAATTTTACTGGAAAATCCATACCTGTTACATCCAACACAGTTGAAAAATGGGGATATGATGAAACTTGTGTTGGCATATTGATTGTGGGAAACATCGCTGAAGTTACAGCCCAAGCGAAGCAGCACTCGTCTTGGTTCACCACATTAATCACAGCCTTTTTGCTCTCTATGAATCTCGGTAGTTTGATGTGTGATGAGCCGCTTACTGGCCTAAACTCGTTGATGTTCACTTCCAGATATAGAATTTTCTCAAGCGCCCACCCTATAAACACACAAAGTATTGTAATTCACAAAACAACACTGTTAAATATTTAAACATACCTGAATCTTTTTCTTGAAATTCCATAGATTGGGTCTTCATTGCATCCACAAACGATTGGTATACAGTTTCCAAATCATCCCCATCCGTGATTACTTGATTGGTTGTATTAAACGATTTGTCGCTGCACACGTCCTGAGATGGTAGCAGATATTGACCAAAAACAACCATGTTTATCTTCAGAGCCCCATGCGATGTCAGCATTCGACGCACCAAATCCAACACTTTCTGCTTAATATCATCGAAGAATGCAGTAAAATCGACATGGATACTGTCGCTGCTCACACGATATGTCGCGATGCGATTTCTGAAGGCACCATCTATCATTTCCACACCTTGTGATAATGGTATACATGCATTATTTCTATGCACCAATGTTCTTTGGTGAGCCCCCATTCGGTTTGCCGAAACAACAACATTACAAACATCGCAGCTTTGCATTTTTGGGGAATTTGATGAAGAGGGTCCTGCAATATCCAATCTTACACGCTTTCCTCCAACACCAAAACCATCATCCGGTCTTCCCCTACACGACTCTCTTTTGTGACGCAACAGACTGTAACTGCGGGTAAATGATGCACCGCACATATCACACACGTAACTCATGTTTAATTTAATTGAAAGTTCAATTACACGTCTCACTTCAGTTATAACACAATATGCTTACACCACCAATCTTTTATATGAAATGGTTTGCATGGTCATATGATGATGTCACATCGCTTCAAGGACAAATATTGAAAACGTGGTATGCGCAATTCCCCAAGGTCCTGGGGCGGGGTTTAATCTCATGGTCATTGGGGCGGGGTTTAATCTCATGGTCATGGGGCGGAGCTTAATCTCAAGTTCAGGTGTGCGCTCAAGAAAAGCGTGATGCGCGCTCAAGGTCATACGACGTCACATCGCCTCAAGGCCAAACTACACAGCACACCTGGGCTCTCAAGGTCAGGAGTAGTGGTGGGGGGTGAATCAGTTCCCGTATTTGATATCTACTCCCTATATTCAAGGACTGTCGGAAAATTTACAAAAATCCCTTAAAAAACAAGATCTAACCGTATCTCACAAAAGTTACAATACCCTACAAAAACAATTTTTTTCCTCTTTAAAATCAAAAACACCTAAGTTTCAAAAAACACACACTATATACAAAATAAAATGCAACGACTGCCCAAAGGTCTATATAGGGCAAACCACACAGTATCTTAAAAATCGTTTGAATGGACACAAGTATGATAAAAAAAATAAAACAGCGCTTACAAATCACGAAACAGAATATAAACATACTTTTAACTTTCAAGATACTACTATTCTAACTACGGAAATTAATCAAAAAAAGAGAGATCTAATCTAACCCCAGCAACAATCAGAACAATAAAAATAAATATATTTCAATACCCTATATTCAAGGATTGTCGGAAAATTTACAAAAATCCCTTAAAAAACAAGATCTAACCGTATCTCACAAAAGTTACAATACCCTACAAAAACAATTTTTTTCTTCTTTAAAATCAAAAACACCTAAGTTTAAAAAAACACACACTATATACAAAATAAAATGCAACGACTGCCCAAAGTGTCGTAATATCACATTTTTTGCCAAAATTAACCAAATTCTACAAGCAAAATTAGGCCAAAATAAAGAAAAATGAATTCTCTATGTATTTACATGATTAGACATTGGAAACCGGCCTAGAAATCATCTTCTAGAGCTTCGAACCAAATCGAATAATAAACGTAGCCACACCTAATCTAGAAAATTCGATAGAAACATTCCATCCAATAGAATTAAAGCATTCAAGTCTTCCAGCCAATCAGATTTACCCACGCTGCAATCGGATTGGTCTGATCGATTCTAGAAATTCTATAAGTAAATTAATTAATTAAAAATAGTAATCAAAATTTCGTAATGAAACTTTGTACAAATGATCTCTAGTATATGCGCTTCACGCTCATATAAAAATCTTTACAAAAACATTATTATTTCTATCTAAAATTCAACGTTAAAATTTTTTCAAAATCTAAAAACAAAATATTTTACAAAACTTTTAACATCCCCAAAAAGGCCTAATCAAACCCTACATTTCAGTAAAAGAATGATTAAAATCCGTTGAGAAACAACAGAGAAAATTAGCGTTAAAGGAAAAAATTCAAAAATTCGAGTTCGTTAAATTTTAATTTTTCAATTTCAATCTTAAATAAAATTTTTTCTAAACCAGACAGACAAGTGCCGTAAGGACTAGTCAAAAGAGACCCCTTAGGGCCACCTTGTACCCAAATTTCAAAAGGATATATCAAGAAATACAGAAATTATGAACAAAAGAAGATAGGCGTCGCAGATGCCACTCCTGAAAAAGGACGCTACGTCCGTAGCGCCTAAACGCGACGTCGGACGTAAAAAAGTCACTAGACAAAAAAGTTTTCCAATGAATTAAACTACAACATATCAAATTTTCAAGGAAATAGGAAAATTTTTGCGAATAAAATTTTTCACTTTTTTGGACTTAGCCGAAATTTTGGATAAACAAAAAACCAAATTAAAGGTATCAACTTGGGACCTTCACAGGATGAAAGCCCATACAAAAAGAAGAGTTTTATATAATAAAACATTTTTAGAAAAAACAACTAGAAAAACCAGGAAATCGACGTTGGAAGTAATGCACCAGGACCTGGTGAAAATGTCCAATATCTATAAAACGGCTAATAGAAAAAATCTGATTTTTCACAGGATTAAATATTAAATAAAGAACTATCGTTTAACAAAGTTTTAAGGCTATACGAATTTTTTATTTTCAAAAAGAAAAAAGTTGTAATAAAAATCTGAAACTTGGCTAGAATACGTATAAAGTAATACTATTCTAGGGAAAAATCCCAAACTGAAAAAATTCTCAAAAACAAAGATCCCACGGGACTTTAAAGTTTCCAGGGAGATGTGTCCTCAATAAAATCTTGTTCGAAAGTGAACAGAAAATGCACCAGTTTCGTTCACGGGACTCCGCCCACAATCCACAGGATTGGTCCAGAGCGTGCAAAAGGGTGTCGCCGTGACGTCAAACTTCGATTAGTATAAATATAGACAGATTTTTGTTTCCAAAGAATTCGATCTTCTCCTAACGACAAGTAATACGTGTCAAATTCGTGAGTGCAATAGCTATTTTTCATATACCCTCCTAAGCGTCGGAAGCAGTGTTAATAGTGCGTTTCTTTTTGTCATTCTGAGTGATACAGCCGAAGCCTACTAGAGGAACCTTGCACTTTGTTCCCAACGTTGGATTGCGCCGGATCTTAGCTTCGAAAAGTTCCATTGCACTAAGGTTCTTAGTAGAGCTCTGATTGTGAAGATCGTCCTCGGGTCTTAAATCTGGTTCTCTTGATTTATGGCCTAGTAGGAGGCATCTGGAAGAAACATAACTGGCTGTCTAAATTGCGCGAGGAAAAAGTTGTAAGTTGCTTTGCCTCTGGTCTCCTTCTCCTCTAAGCGTTCCCCAAGCTCAGTTTTTCTCCAGATCAAGTTTCCATTCTTTGCTCAAAACCTTAGCCTAACTTGTGTTCAAGTGTTAAAGTTAAAACTCTGTAACTTCTGGCATAAAATTATCACTCATTTTTCAAAACGTAAACCCGTTTACCTTTGCTTATTTTGGGAAAATTTGAATTTGCTTTTCACTCTAAATTTTAGCGAATAGCTCACTGATTTTTAAACATTTTTATAACTCGTAAATTTTTTAAATTACCGATTTTTGACTGCAAACTTTTACTATCTTGTAACATTGTATATTTTATTTGATTTGTATTTTATGATCTACCCTTAATTGGGCGAATCATATTTTTGTAAACTTACTGATTGTGACAAACCCGATTTTGATATTCTCTTGTACTTAAACTTAATTGTTTAAACAAATTGTAAATAATAATTTACTTGATCTTGTATTAGGTAAGATAGGATCCTAGCATTAAGTACGCTTGGTGAATCCGATCTCTTTTAAAACTTAACGATCCCTCCAGAGACATAGCACGTCAGTTCCTGAAGTTCTCAATCTCTCTTAAGTGTAGAGGATTGTTTATTCTAAGGAACACTTAGCAAAAACCGTGCTCTTGATTTTGACAAAATTTGATTTTGAGATATATTCGTGATTTTTGTATATATTATATAAGATATCATAAACTTTAACTTTAACAAAATATTAATTTTTAATTTTTTTATTTTTAAATAATTAAATATTACAACATTTTCGCGTCTAATATCCCAAGCGGCGTGACCCGAGTGGACTATTAGATAGAGACTCTTGGCAAGCTTGAAAAGAATATCTTTTTGAGTTTTGATTTTAATTTTTATTTTGAAAATATCATTTTGATTTTTAATTTTTAAATAGCTTTGCCAACTTATTAAATAAGACTAAGATTTTACTGATTTTGACATTATTAATAATAATAAATAAACTAAATTTTAGTGTACATAAAAAGATATTCACTTAGTTAGTTCGACTAGGTTAAGTATTATTGTAATTTGATACTAAAGTTGTAACTAAAAGATTTTACTGAGCAGTCACAGTGTTATTCTGATTAATATAAACAATAACAAATACGAGAGATTTGTTGTTATCTATTTTGACTCTATCGATTTTGACAAGTGAGCAAAAAGACAGTTTAGTAATTGTGGTCAATTACTATTTGTATGGACAAATACTGTTGAGCGAACTTTGAATAAATCTCAACGTTGAATAATCATAAACAATAAACTTAAAGAGACAAAGTATCTCCACGAACACTTATAGTGACAGTGCGTAGTGCTTTCTTAAACGTTTCGACTTAAGTTCGAAAGGTGGAATATTTAGTGGTGTAAGGACTTAGCAAAGCCTACACACGGCCAAGGCCATAATTGATAGGAGTTTTTAAGTAAATAAATCCATAAGATTTTTGTAAAAAAAAAAATTAGACTTAGGGATAGGACTCCACTCGGGTTACGTTACTTTAGTTTTAAGTGACTTTCCCCCGACTGACTCCCGTTGCTCCCTAATTTGTTTGTTCGGCAAGTCCGAACTTTGAAATCTTTAAACAAAACTTTTTATAACTGACTACCAATGGCTACTCCTACTTCTGGTGTAGTTCCCAAGGGTGGTAGCTCAGAAGTCCATTCGCCCAGCAACACCGTCCCCCTTCTTGAGCCTATGCTCAATCTCTTTCCTGGCGAGGGGAACGAACATTCAAAAATTCCCCGGGTGAGTGGTGGGTGCCCGGCAAGCTTACCAAGCTTGCCTTTCAATGCCCCTGAGTACATAGACAATCACGACAACTCATATAGGACATATTTAGTAGATACATTTGCCGGAGCATCCTACATGGAGGACATCTCCATGGAGGTACCCCGAAAAAGAGAGTATCAACACAATACATCTTTCATAAATAATAAATTTAGATCTGAAGTTGAATTAAATAAACAAAACAAACCAGATGAAACCCTGTTGCTCGATAGTAGCCGCGAGCGCGAATCTCTGCATACAATTTATGCTGACAGTTCGTTGGAACTTAGAAAACAAACCAAAAACCGAAAAACATATTCATTGTTTGAGTTGGATTTCTCTCCGGATCGTCAGAGTCTGGGTGGGAAATCTGAGGCCGACCTTCTTTCCATTTGCGAAGGCGAAAACCTAACAAGTGACAAAAACAACAGGACCACAGGTCCTTACGCAAAAAGCAAACTACAGGACAAAGGGAAGGAAGTTTGTATTCCTTGTTTTCAATGGAAGAAATGGAGCTCAGTGTCCCCGCAGGGGAAAAACGTGGTAAGAAGACTGTAGCTCCGCCCAACTTTCGAACAAATTCGAATAAAATCGAACACCCACAAGAACATGGCATTCTGTATGGGGAAACCCTTCAGGATCGTCCGTGTTCTCAGACAAACATAAAAAATTTTTCAATACAAACTCCGCCCATTCGAGAACATGGCATCCCTGGTGGGGAAACTCATCAGGAAGGAGCTGTGTTCTGCACTAAACTAAAAAAATTTGGGAGTCAAACTCCGCCCATTCGAGAACATGGCATCCCTGGTGGGGAGAATGGAAAAGGTGGATCATTGGAAAATATCTTGCCCAATCTTTCGGAAGTCCTCAGACAAGAGGCACACAAAAAGCAGGATTATTATTTCAATGAACCCAACTTTGTCCATCAGGGGGCAAAACAATCCTCGCAACGGACCTACAAACTGTACGAGCAACTACCGTCGGTAAGCCTAGAGGGAGGCAATCGACAAAACAAACAAACAGACGACACATTACTTAATGACAACGCGATTGTCAATACCCAACTTGAAATCGCAAACAAACTGTCAGAAATGGCAATGTGTCTGGCATCCCTACAGAGACCTAATGAAAAACCCAAAAAATTAAAAATCACGTTTAGCGGCCTTGAACATGAGGACCCCCGTGAATTTTTAAAAATAATTAGCCAATATTGCGCACAAAACAATATAAACGACCCATATGAACAATTGGATCTCATCAAGACCCAATTGAGAGAAGAAGCTCACAAATGGGCCAGCACATTTACAAATTACAAAATAACTCTTTTACAATTCTGCGACCGATTTATCGCTAAATTCGGGTTTTTAGATAAAATCACCGATTTAAAAACCAAGCTATACGGGGAAAAACAAAATTCAAACGAATCGTCCGAAAAATTCATTTTCCGAAAATATGCGCTCTTTACACGACTTGAACCTGATGGAAATGAACAAGGATTAATCTCCCTTGTAATTTCGCAACTATTACCAGAATTACGATCCAGAATACGTGGAAAGTATTTCCAAACGATATCCGATTTAATCAATCTAACAACAATGTTGGAAAAAGATATTGCGGAAGAAAAAAGAAATCGACCCAATGTACAGGGTCAAACAAAGGTTGTAGTGCAAAAGGTTACTACATCTTCATCTTCTAGTAATAGTAATAATAGTAGTAATAACTTTAAACCTGTAAATAGTAGCTTTAAACCTGTAAATAGTAATTTCCAAAATAGATCCCAAAATCAAAATGTTACCCCTAGATTCACAACAAATCAGGGTAACAGCGGTCCAAGAAATACCAATTATCCAAGTGCGCCTAATAACAATTTTAATAGAAACCCCAATAATTTCCAAAATAGAAACTTCTCGAACGGACAAGGTCCACAAAGGAATTTTGGCAGCGGCCAAAATCCTAATTTTAGTCGTAATAATAATAATAATAATAACAATCAAAATAATAATAACAATAATAACAACGGCAATCGAAATTTTGCGCAAAACGCCCAAAATACGAATCGTCCGTTCAATATACAAAACAAGGTCCAAAATACTGCAAACACGCAAAATCAAAAAAACACTATTCCACAAAACACTCAAAATAAACCACAAACCCAAAATTTCAAAAAGGTAGCGGTTGTACGGCAAAACGAAGTCGTGTCATCGACTAGCTGAACGAGTGACTCTAATTCTAATTCTAACGCTCCTAATAATAATAATAATAAGAAAGAGGAAAATCTTAAAAAACAAGTCAAGTCCCTGCAAAAGCAGGTGGCTTCTTTAAAGAATCAAAAGGAAAAGAAACCAGATCCTGAGTGTCCGGAAAACTAGGACAGGGCCGGCCTCAGGATCGCACAGAAGTTGACATTTTCTCAACCGATTACCAAAATTTAATTTTTAATAATGATAATAATAAAAATAAAATTTTTCCAAATTTAAAAACTAAATTTATTCATAAAGATTTACATTCTCTATTTCCCGAAGTGGAAAAAACCGTGGAGGATACACAGGGCATCACCCTCCCCCACGCTTCAAAAAATAAAAATAAAAAGATATCAAAGAAGAACGTTGAGCGAGCTTCCCGAGAGGCAAACTCGAAGGGAGACAACGTTTCTTTAATTGTTAATGTTCCTCAAGTAAATAATAATTTAAACTCTAAACAAAATAAACTAAAATCTTTTTCAATTTCAACTTTCACTTTGAGTGTCGGCCCGCACTCTTCATTTCAAAAATCTACACACACACACACGTACACTACACACACACCCGAGGGTGGTGAGTCTAAAAACAGACCCGTCATGCGTGGCGCGGATAGTGTGACTCACCATTCCTCAACCACACAGCACACATTTCAAACACACTCCACACCACACCAAACACTAAAAACACTTCCAATTTCGAGCCACAAAACATTCTGCGAAAACACGGAGCCTAACGTTTTAATTGATAATATTGATGATGATGTTTATAATAGAGGAAAAGAGGTAGGAACTGACGGTGGAAAGTCAACGACTTTTTCGCACGTCGTTGGGAATAGAGTCCCAAAAGTGAAAAATCCAATACTGAGTGTCACTCTTGGAGGACAAAAAGTACGGGCACTTTTGGACACTGGAGCAGGAGTGAATTTGTTGTCGGACAACTTAGCTCCAGATTCCCTCGACACGTCAGAAAAAAGTAGTTTGGCCTTAGCTACCAGTAGCGCAAACGCGGAGGTACTAGGCACGTGCCATTGCATCTTCGAGATCCAATCGGCAGTTTTTTCGGCAAAATTTTTTGTCATTAAAAATTTGTGTGAAGATATGTTGTTAGGGCATCCGTTTTTAAGTAGTCAGGAATGCGTCCTCGATTACAAACGCAATTGTGTTTACATTGGTATTGAAAATCGGAAGACAGTGTATTGGTATCAACCCCCTAAACAAAATAAAAACTTAATTAAATTACCTGAGCTCAATGATCAACACCCGCAGGGTATTAAAGACTTGATATATGAGTTCCAGGACATTTTTGAAACTGGGTTAATTCAACCCACAACTCGAACAACTAAACACGTAATAACGTTAAAATCTAATAAAGTAGTAAACAAAAAATGTTATCCTCTAAATCCTTATAAAAAACGTATTTTATATGAATGTGTAGATGAAATGCTTGAGGCAGGTGTCATCGAACCCTCACAGTCTCCGTACTCCAGTCCCCCTGTTCTTGTCGAACGTGAGGGTAAAAAGGAAAGGTTCTGTGTAGATTTCCGTGACCTGAATGACTTAACTCAAGACGAGAGCTCAGGGCTTCCTAGAATCCAGGATGCTCTCAAAGACCTCTGTCAAGCAAAGGTTTTTTCAGTTCTTGACCTGAAGGCAGGTTACTGGCAAATTCCTTTGGACGACCCTTCTAAAGAATTGACGGCATTCACAACTCCAGACGGAGCGTCATATCACTTCACTGTAATGCCCTTTGGTCTGAAAGGCGCGCCAGCCACCTTTCAGAAACTCATGACCACCGAAGTCTTGGTTGGTTATCTCCATGATTTCGTTCAGGTGTACCTGGACGATATCATATGCTACAGCAATACCATTGAGGAACATTTAGCCCATCTTCGTCTCATTTTTGAGAGATTGCAGATCCATAACCTGAAAGTTTCGGCGGACAAGTGCCAACTTGCCGTCACGGACTTAAATTATCTTGGCCATCGAATTTGTGGGGAAAATAACATCCCACAACAGAAACATATAACTCAAATCCAAAACTTTAAAAAGCCGCAGACAAAAAAGCAACTCCAGAGCTTTCTTGGAGTTTGCAACTGGTTAAGGGAATATGTTCCCAATTCGTCAGAATTATTAGTGCCATTAACCCAGTTATTGCGCAAAACTTCTAAGTGGCATTGGACCGAGGTCCACGATAAAGCTTTTGAGGAGGCCAAGATAGCTTTTTCGAATCCCACTCCTTTGAGCAGGCCCGATTACACCAAACCATTCATACTTCAAACAGATGCGTCTTCCGTAGGAATGGCGGCCGTACTCTATCAAGAGGCAGAGGACGGAGAAAGACGCATTATTTCACATATAAGCTCAAAATTTTCACCAACTGTTCAAAAGTACCACATTAACGAGCAAGAGTGTCTATCTGTCATGTGGGCCATCAAGTACTTCCGTAATTACCTAGAGGATCGCCAGTTCATTCTTCGAACTGACTCTAGGGCAATTACCTGGCTCAACAAATTCAAGGACACTAAAGCTAAACTGACCCGATGGGCCTTACTTCTACAGGAATTTAATTTTAAAATAGAACACGTCCCAGGCACGAAAAATGAACTTCCAGATCTCCTCAGCAGAGACCCTGGAGAGCAAGTAGACTTTACGCCAAACCTCGAGAGACTTTTCCCCCCAGAAGCCCTGGGAGAAAACCCTGACAATGCGTCTCTAGAAATTTCTGAAGACCTTGCAATCAATGCGATTAACCTACGAGACCTACATACGAAAATAGTCAATGCCCAAAGATCAAATCGTCAATGTCAGAGGCATCGCGCAACTGACATACTTGACAAACAACCCCCCAGAGACTAACGAAGACCGTGAGTTACTAAAAAATTACACGACTTACGACCAGTTACTCTGGCGAAAACACGACTCTGGTGACAGACTCGTCGTACCGAAAAATCAGACTCAGAAGGTTATCTACACGTTCCACGATGACCCTGATTCTGCACACCCAGGCATTGATGAAACGTTGCGTCAAATACAGCGCCTATACTACTGGAAAAGAATGACTCGTGAAGTTTCACACTACATCAAAAATTGCATACCCTGTTCAATTTGTAAAACGCAACAAAAAGCGCCACATGCTCCGATGCATGCTAGATCGCCAAAATATCCTTTCCAAATGATATCAGTCGACGTATTAGGTCCTTACGCAGAAACCCCACGAAAAAATCAATATATACTAAAAGTTGAAGACGTTTTTAGCAAATGGGTGGAGGCCAAACCATTTCCAGAGCTATTGGCAAGGGACGTGGTAACATATCTGGAGGGAGAAATCTTTTCCAGATATGGAAGCCCAGAGACCATAGTATCTGATAATGGGCCGGTCTTCATCTCAAAACATGTCGAAAAAATGTGCGAAAGACACAACATTAAACACGAATTCTCGGCGATATATCATCAAAGAGCAAACCCGGTCGAACGTAGAGTACAAGAATTTAAAAAAGTCATGAGAATATTATTACATAATAAACCTGAAATTGCGTGGGATACACAAGTACCCAAAGCATTACAAATACTAAGATCTCGTCGTAACCAAGCCACAGGCGAAACGCCTGCTTCTATAGTCCTTGGTTATGAGCTTCCTCGGCCAGGTACGTGGTTCACCCCTGAGGCCCTCAGGCGGAAAAATTTGACCAAGCCGGAAAGGAAGGCTCGTAACAAAAGGATCTATGCGAAGCAGCTAGATTACCAGAACAAAAAATATAACAGAGATAGGGAAACCCCTCACGTCACTTTTGCGCCCGGACAAAAAGTCAACTTCCGTACACAGTACACAATCGGCCCAGGCACATTCGCTACGACTTGGACTGGACCACATACTGTTGTTAAACAACTAGGAGACACCTCCTATGTTGTTAACATCAACGGACGGGACTGGGTGACACATCTGGACGACTTACGAAAGCATCCAGATGGAAACGAGGTCAACTTTGAAAATGAAGACAACCTATCTTCGGACGACGAAGATAGTGTTTATTCATTTCCCAACAACTCTGACTCTGAAGGAGACAATTCCGACCCTTCAGGTCAAAATTCCAGTTCAAATAATGGTAATATAAATATAAATAATCAAACTGATTTAAATCAATCTCAAACTAATGAGCAAGCTAAAAATGCAAATTCCCAAACACTAATTAAACCTAAACCTAAAATTAAAAGTAAAACTAAAACTAAAATTAAATCTAAACCTGAGCAAACAAAAACACAAATCCCGGAGACCGAGCAGCTAACACTAGCGAAACCTCCAGGACGAAAACTGATGTTACGACCTGAAGAACTCTCCGAAGAAGACATCCACCAAGAATCCTTCGAGGCTTAAATTGACAATCGAAAGGACAGTCAATTTACAGCTGGGTGGGGGAGTGTCGTAATATCACATTTTTTGCCAAAATTAACCAAATTCTACAAGCAAAATTAGGCCAAAATAAAGAAAAATGAATTCTCTATGTATTTACATGCATTAGACATTGGAAACCGGCCTAGAAATCATCTTCTAGAGCTTCGAACCAAATCGAATAATAAACGTAGCCACACCTAATCTAGAAAATTCGATAGAAACATTCCATCCAATAGAATTAAAGCATTCAAGTCTTCCAGCCAATCAGATTTACCCACGCTGCAATCGGATTGGTCTGATCGATTCTAGAAATTCTATAAGTAAATTAATTAATTAAAAATAGTTCTAATCAAAATTTCGTAATGAAACTTTGTACAAATGATCTCTAGTATATGCGCTTCACGCTCATATAAAAATCTTTACAAAAACATTATTATTTCTATCTAAAATTCAACGTTAAAATTTTTTCAAAATCTAAAAACAAAATATTTTACAAAACTTTTAACATCTCCAAAAAGGCCTAATCAAACCCTACATTTCAGTAAAAGAATGATTAAAATCCGTTGAGAAACAACAGAGAAAATTAGCGTTAAAGGAAAAAATTCAAAAATTCGAGTTCGTTAAATTTTAATTTTTCAATTTCAATCTTAAATAAAATTTTTTCTAAACCAGACAGACAAGTGCCGTAAGGACTAGTCAAAAGAGACCCCTTAGGGCCACCTTGTACCCAAATTTCAAAAGGATATATCAAGAAATACAGAAATTATGAACAAAAGAAGATAGGCGTCGCAGATGCCACTCCTGAAAAAGGACGCTACGTCCGTAGCGCCTAAACGCGACGTCGGACGTAAAAAAGTCACTAGACAAAAAAGTTTTCCAATGAATTAAACTACAACATATCAAATTTTCAAGGAAATAGGAAAATTTTTGCGAATAAAATTTTTCACTTTTTTGGACTTAGCCGAAATTTTGGATAAACAAAAAACCAAATTAAAGGTATCAACTTGGGACCTTCACAGGATGAAAGCCCATACAAAAAGAAGAGTTTTATATAATAAAACATTTTTAGAAAAAACAACTAGAAAAACCAGGAAATCGACGTTGGAAGTAATGCACCAGGACCTGGTGAAAATGTCCAATATCTATAAAACGACTAATAGAAAAAATCTGATTTTTCACAGGATTAAATATTAAATAAAGAACTATCGTTTAACAAAGTTTTAAGGCTATACGAATTTTTTATTTTCAAAAAGAAAAAAGTTGTAATAAAAATCTGAAACTTGGCTAGAATACGTATAAAGTAATACTATTCTAGGGAAAAATCCCAAACTGAAAAAATTCTCAAAAACAAAGATCCCACGGGACTTTAAAGTTTCCAGGGAGATGTGTCCTCAATAAAATCTTGTTCGAAAGTGAACAGAAAATGCACCAGTTTCGTTCACGGGACTCCGCCCACAATCCACAGGATTGGTCCAGAGCGTGCAAAAGGGTGTCGCCGTGACGTCAAACTTCGATTAGTATAAATATAGACAGATTTTTGTTTCGAAAGAATTCGATCTTCTCCTAACGACAAGTAATACGTGTCAAATTCGTGAGTGCAATAGCTATTTTTCATATACCCTCCTAAGCGTCGGAAGGAGTGTTAATAGTGCGTTTCTTTTTGTCATTCTGAGTGATACAGCCGAAGCCTACTAGAGGAACCTTGCACTTTGTTCCCAACGTTGGATTGCGCCGGATCTTAGCTTCGAAAAGTTCCATTGCACTAAGGTTCTTAGTAGAGCTCTGATTGTGAAGATCGTCCTCGGGTCTTAAATCTGGTTCTCTTGATTTATGGCCTAGTGGGAGGCATCTGGAAGAAACATAACTGGCTGTCTAAATTGCGCGAGGAAAAAGTTGTAAGTTGCTTTGCCTCTGGTCTCCTTCTCCTCTAAGCGTTCTCCAAGCTCAGTTTTTCTCCAGATCAAGTTTCCATTCTTTGCTCAAAACCTTAGCCTAACTTGTGTTCAAGTGTTAAAGTTAAAACTCTGTAACTTCTGGCATAAAATTATCACTCATTTTTCAAAACGTAAACCCGTTTACCTTTGCTTATTTTGGGAAAATTTGAATTTGCTTTTCACTCTAAATTTTAACGAATTGCTCACTGATTTTTAAACATTTTTATAACTCGTAAATTTTTTAAATTACCGATTTTTGACTGCAAACTTTTACTATCTTGTAACATTGTATATTTTATTTGATTTGTATTTTATGATCTACCCTTAATTGGGCGAATCATATTTTTGTAAACTTACTGATTGTGACAAACCCGATTTTGATATTCTCTTGTACTTAAACTTAATTGTTTAAACAAATTGTAAATAATAATTTACTTGATCTTGTATTAGGTAAGATAGGATCCTAGCATTAAGTACGCTTGGTGAATCCGATCTCTTTTAAAACTTAACGATCCCTCCAGAGACATAGCACGTCAGTTCCTGAAGTTCTCAATCTCTCTTAAGTGTAGAGGATTGTTTATTCTAAGGAACACTTAGCAAAAACCGTGCTCTTGATTTTGACAAAATTTGATTTTGAGATATATATTCGTGATTTTTGTATATATTATATAAGATATCATAAACATAAACAAAATATTAATTTTTAATTTTTTTATTTTTAAATAATTAAATATTACAACATTTTCGTGTCTAATATCCCAAGCGGCGTGACCCGAGTGGACTATTAGATAGAGACTCTTGGCAAGCTTGAAAAGAATATCTTTTTGAGTTTTGATTTTAATTTTTATTTTGAAAATATCATTTTGATTTTTAATTTTTAAATAGCTTTGCCAACTTATTAAATAAGACTAAGATTTTACTGATTTTGACATTATTAATAATAATAAATAAACTAAATTTTAGTGTACATAAAAAGATATTCACTTAGTTAGTTCGACTAGGTTAAGTATTATTGTAATTTGATACTAAAGTTGTAACTAAAAGATTTTACTGAGCAGTCACAGTGTTATTCTGATTAATATAAACAATAACAAATACGAGAGATTTGTTGTTATCTATTTTGACTCTATCGATTTTGACAAGTGAGCAAAAAGACAGTTTAGTAATTGTGGTCAATTACTATTTGTATGGACAAATACTGTTGAGCGAACTTTGAATAAATCTCAACGTTGAATAATCATAAACAATAAACTTAAAGAGACAAAGTATCTCCACGAACACTTATAGTGACAGTGCGTAGTGCTTTCTTAAACGTTTCGATTTAAGTTCGAAAGGTGGAATATTTAGTGGTGTAAGGACTTAGCAAAGCCTACACACGGCCAAGGCCATAATTGATAGGAGTTTTTAGGTAAATAAATCCATAAGATTTTTGTAAAAAAAAAAAATTAGACTTAGGGATAGGACTCCACTCGGGTTACGTTACTTTAGTTTTAAGTGACTTTCCCCCGACTGACTCCCGTTGCTCCCTAATTTGTTTGTTCGGCAAGTCCGAACTTTGAAATCTTTAAACAAAACTTTTTATAACTGACTACCAATGGCTACTCCTACTTCTGGTGTAGTTCCCAAGGGTGGTAGCTCAGAAGTCCATTCGCCCAGCAACACCGTCCCCCTTCTTGAGCCTATGCTCAATCTCTTTCCTGGCGAGGGGAACGAACATTCAAAAATTCCCCGGGTGAGTGGTGGGTGCCCGGCAAGCTTACCAAGCTTGCCTTTCAATGCCCCTGAGTACATAGACAATCACGACAACTCATATAGGACATATTTAGTAGATACATTTGCCGGAGCATCCTACATGGAGGACATCTCCATGGAGGTACCCCGAAAAAGAGAGTATCAACACAATACATCTTTCATAAATAATAAATTTAGATCTGAAGTTGAATTAAATAAACAAAACAAACCAGATGAAACCCTGTTGCTCGATAGTAGCCGCGAGCGCCAATCTCTGCATACAATTTATGCTGACAGTTCGTTGGAACTTAGAAAACAAACCAAAAACCGAAAAACATATTCATTGTTTGAGTTGGATTTCTCTCCGGATCGTCAGAGTCTGGGTGGGAAATCTGAGGCCGACCTTCTTTCCATTTGCGAAGGCGAAAACCTAACAAGTGACAAAAAACAACAGGACCACAGGTCCTTACGCAAAAAGCAAACTACAGGACAAAGGGAAGGAAGTTTGTATTCCTTGTTTTCAATGGAAGAAATGGAGCTCAGTGTCCCCGCAGGGGAAAAACGTGGTAAGAAGACTGTAGCTCCGCCCAACTTTCGATCAAATTCGAATAAAATCGAACACCCACAAGAACATGGCATTCTGTATGGGGAAACCCTTCAGGATCGTCCGCGTTCTCAGACAAACATAAAAAATTTTTCAATACAAACTCCGCCCATTCGAGAACAAAAGGTCTATATAGGGCAAACCACACAGTATCTTAAAAATCGTTTGAATGGACACAAGTATGATAAAAAAAATAAAACAGCGCTTACAAATCACGAAACAGAATATAAACATACTTTTAACTTTCAAGATACTACTATTCTAACTACGGAAATTAATCAAAAAAAGAGAGAGTTTCTGGAAATGTTATACATAAAACGGGAGATCAATGCTATAAATGACAAAACAGACATAAAGAATTTGAGCCAAATATATTATAACGTTAACAAATAACTCTAAAACTGACTTCATATATACATTAAATTAATATAAAAAAAAACAAACTAAATTAGCCCCCTTTCTTCTAAATTCAAAAGTAAATAAACAATATATCACCTTTTAAATAATAAAACAGTTCAAAACAAATCTAATTATCTTTGCTTTTTTAAACTAATATATATAAAAAAAAAGAAACCCATAGAATTCCTTAACCGACGTTTCACATGAATGCATTCTGCCAGTTAAAGCAGTGTCGCTCGAAGATAGACATACTCGTAGCAATTAATATTATAGTAATTTTAATCTGCATGACGTTCTTTTCAATGTTTTTAAATGTGCTGTTTCTGAGTGTTATATGGAAAACGTGCTGTTCTTAAATGTTGCATAAAGATGAATTCTGAAAGATCCTTCTTATGGTAAGTCATCTAAAATGTTAAAATAATATTATTAATAATTTGTCCATACAATTTATAATAGTCTTTTAAGAAAAATATCTTATCTCGGTTTTCTATTGTTACAGACACACAAAAAAATACTGATGAAGACCAACCATAAATGGTCGAAACGTCTATAAAAATGTAACAAAAATGAAATTAAATTTGTTTTAATTTTATTCCTACTATCGAACCAAAATACCTAAGAAAACAAAATTAAAATATATATGTATAAAAGGTTCAGAACTAAACAAAAAAAAATCTCTAAAAATATATACAGAATGGGAGAATATCTGGAAACTATCAATGAAATCAGAAATGTCCGTAATGAAGAGCCAAACACCCTTAGAAATGGACTTACCAATCACCTATGCAAACTAGCAAACAAAAGAATAGGCTGCAATTCCTCCTTAGATGTAAATCCGAAAATCTTACACCCACTTTTTTAAATATTAATGTAAAACATATAAAATTTTCGAGTGACAACGTAGGAAAGAAATTTCATAATTCTACCATAAAATATTTTATTCTTAACACCTTAAAATTATTAATCAGCGACACAACAATTAACATAAAATTCTCAAATAAAAAAATTATGGAATATAAAAGCAAATTGTAAACTATTCACCCCCCAAATATTTTTCAAAATATCGTGAGTCTTGAAACGAATAAATATGAACACCTATTTAATAAGATAAAAAATAATAACATCAAAAAAATTTAAAACTTTGGTTCAAAAAAGTAAAAATACAAAGGACTCTAATGCGATCCACATTGAGGGCGATTGGCTGGAAAATCTGACTAATATCGAAATTCCAAGTTATGCTAATGATATTCTAAGTCTTGGCTCAGATTTTGCATGTCCAATCACCACTTCACAAGATATCCCTATTCCAGAAATTATCTCATCCATTGACACAGCCATTAACAACTTAAATCAGGAAAAAAAAGACGAGATCAGAACAACATGTTGTAATGCCCTCACATCTTATAAAAATAAACTTAATTCTAAAAAATATAAAACGAAGAACCAAAATATAGATAATGAACTATGTAAAAAGTTAAGAAAAACAAAATCCTTTTTAAAAGAGCACCAAAACTTAAAAATCTTAAGACCAGATAAGTCAAACAAAACAGTCATTATGTATGAAAACGAATATGATAATAAATTGGAATCCCTTTTGAATAACGAGGAAACTTATAAACTCATCTCTAACGACCCCACTAATATACTACAAAAAAAAATAATGAACTAATCAAAATCTGGGAAAACAAAAACTATATTTCTCCCACCATAGCAAAAAATTTAAAAATACATAACGCTCAAGCGCCAAAAATATACGGGCTACCAAAACTGCATAAGGATGGTATACCCTTACGGCCTATCATCTCATGTATCCAATCACCTCTAAATGGTCTCTCAAAATTCCTGAAAACTATTTTAGCAAATGTCATAAACAAAACTGATACTTTCATCAAAGACTCTTGGGATTTTAAAGAAAAAATAAAAAACATCCAAATACCAAATAACCACACTTTAATCTCGCTAGACGTAGTCTCACTATATACTAACATTCCAATTGATCTAACATTCGAAATCATCAGGAAAAAATGGAATGATATAAAAAAACATACTGATATCCCACTTGATGAATTTTTAAAAGGAATAGAATTAGTTCTAAAATCCACTTACTTTATGCATAAAAACAAATTCTATAAACAACTTGACGGCTGTGCAATGGGCTCATCTATTTCAAGTGTCGTTGCACAATTAGTGATGGAAGAATTAGAAAACAACGTTATTAAAAACTTAAATTTTAAACTTCCAATCTTCTACAGATACGTTGATGATGGTTTAACAATCATACCACAAGGAAAAAGCGAATATATCCTTAACGCGTTTAATAATTTTCACCAAAAACTTAATTTCACCATCGAAACTGAAAAAGATAAAAAAATAAATTTTCTAGACATGACCTTATATAACAAAGAAACTTGCATAAAAACAAAGTGGTATACAAAAAATACTTCGTCTGGTAGATACATAAACTATCTTTCGCAACACCCACACTCCCAAAAAAAATCCGTCATTATAGGGCTCGTGGATAGGGCAATCAAATTAAGCGATCTAGAACTTCGACAAGAAGCTATCCAAAAAGCAAAAAATACTTTATTAAAAAACAGCTACCCAATGAAATTAATAAACTCAATTTTTAAGTCCCGATTAAATAACATTAATAAAAATAATTCTAACCCCAGCAACAATCAGAACAATAAAAATAAATATATTTCAATACCCTATATTCAAGGACTGTCTGTACAATACCCTACAAAAACAATTTTTTTCCTCTTTAAAATCAAAAACACCTAAGTTTCAAAAAACACACACTATATACAAAATAAAATGCAACGACTGCCCAAAGGTCTATATAGGGCAAACCACACAGTATCTTAAAAATCGTTTGAATGGACACAAGTATGATAAAAAAAAAATAAAACAACGCTTACAAATCACGAAACAGAATATAAACATACTTTTAACTTTCAAGATACTACTATTCTAACTACGGAAATTAATCAAAAAAAGAGAGAGTCTCTGGAAATGTTATACATAAAACGGGAGATCAATGCTATAAATGACAAAACAGACATAAAGAATTTGAGCCAAATATATTATAACGTTATCAAATAACTCTAAAACTGACTTCATATATACATTAACTTAATATAAAAAAAAAAACAAACTAAATTAGCCCCCTTTCTTTTAAATTCAAAAGTAAATAAACAATATATCACCTTTTAAATAATAAAACAGTTCAAAACAAATCTAATTATCTTTGCTTTTTTAAACTAATATATATAAAAAAAAAAGAAACCCATAGAATTCCTTAACCGACGTTTCACATGAATGCATTCTGCCAGTTAAAGCAGTGTCGCTCGAAGATAAACATACTCGTAGCAATTAATATTATAGTAATTTTAATCTGTATGACGTTCTTTTCAATGTTTTTAAATGTGCTGTTTCTGAGTGTTGTATGGAAAACGTGCTGTTTTTAAATGTTGCATAAAGATGAATTCTGAAACATCCTTCTTATGGTAAGTCATCTAAAATGTTAAAATAATATTATTAATAATTTGTCCATACAATTTATAATAGTCTTTTAAGAAAAATATCTTATCTCGGTTTTCTATTGTTACAGACACACAAAAAAAAACTGATGAAGACCAACCATAAATGGTCGAAACGTCTATAAAAATGTAACAAAAATGAAATTAAATTTGTTTTAATTTTATTCCTACTATCGAACCAAAATACCCAAGAAAACAAAATTAATATATATATATATATATATATATATATATATATATATATATATATATATATATATATATATATATATATATATATATATATATAATATATATATATATATATATATATATATATAATATATATATATATATATATATATATATATATATATATATATATATATATAATTTGTTTCTTAAACCTTTTATTTATAATTACTTCGAAAATATTTCTTGGGTCTAGGTTTATGCATTGAAACAATAGTGGTTATATTTCGCTCGACGTTTTGCTTTTGATTAAAAGCATTTTCAAGAGCATTTATTTTAACTAAAACGAGAAAGAAAAAAAAAAACAATATCAGTTCGATACAAACTGGTTTGTTAAAATTGCCGTTTTGTCAATTATAAAAACACTGATAAAGTAAAATTTCTTCAATTAATCCTAAAACATTTAGCAGTCGAACACTTTTCTAAAATGACTTTCACAATTTTACACATTAAAAAATATTAAAAAACTTGTTTACATTATTGACGAAAAAAAAACACAAAAACATTTGTACAATTTGGTTTAAAGCCGTTAATTAAAAATGGGTAACCTACCTTGGAAAACAGAGCTTCATTTTTAAATCTATTATATTTAAGGCACCTATAGTATCAGTATCATAATGTCTAGGTTGGTTTTGGGTGACATTACTTGATCTTAATAATTGTAAAATGATACTGATATACAAGAAACGGTACAAAGTGATGGCGATAAGACAAGAAATTTTTATTATTTTGTTAGTTTTTTTTTATAAGGATTGGAAGCTAATGTTATTATTTATACCAGGGTTACTATTTTCTACTTATGGTTAGAATATACGGGTGATGTTGATTGAGTACTATAGTTACGTTATTAAATTAAATTATAATAGATTTGACTTAAATTATTTATGTCTTGCTTATCGTTGACAGCGTTTGGTTCTTTCTTTATGTGGAACATCTCTTTTATAGCTAATTTATGATAGTTTGACTCCTGGCATAGAATTTCAGTCTCTACAAATCCAAACTCATGTTTTTCATTTTTTTCGTGCTTGTGCAGAGCAGTCGAAGCATTTTTTGTGTATTTGTGACCATTGAGACGGTTTTCTAAATATTGCGTTGTCATACCAATGTATTTTTTTGGACAGTTTATACACGGCACAGAATAAACAACATTAGATTTCTTTTTCTTGGGTATTTCGCTTTTTAATGAGGTGTATAGGGGTGTTAATAAATGTTGTGCCTTGTGGCTTACGATTATGTTATGTTTAAGCAATATATGTTTAATTTTTTCTGACAGGTCTTTAGTGTATGGTATGGCTACGTGTCTGTAATTTTCAGTAGAAATTGTTTTATTTTTATTTGTATTGTAAAATTTATAGGTACGGTTTTTGAAAATGCGTTTTATAAGACTAAGGGGGAAGTTGTTGTTTTTCAACGTTTCTTCAACTTTTTTTAATGCGTCTGGTCGAAATTTAGGTGATGTTAAAGCGATTGCGCGATCTGTAAGGCCAATTATAACACTATTTTTTTGATTGTTTGGGTGATGCGAGTTATAATTTAGGTATCGGCCTGACCAAGTCTTTGTTGTGTACCATTTTGTATCAATTTTATTGTTGTTACGAACTAGGGTTAAATATAGAAAATTTATTTCATTATTTTGTTCAATTTCGGATGTAAATTGAAGTTTTGGATGAAAGTTATTGAATGCATTTAAAGTGTTTATGATTTTTTTGGGAGGTACGGCTGATAGACAATCATCAACGAAACGCTTGAAAAAAACAACATGAAAATCTAATTTATCTAAAACATGTTCTTCCAAATATTCCATTACTAACTGCGCAATGGTGGAAGATATTGGGGACCCCATGGCGCAACCATCTACTTGTTGATAAAAGTCACTTTTGTATTGAAAATAGTTGTTATTTAAGGTTAAATTTATTGCTTCTATGAAGTCATGAGCGACAAGAAAACATATAAGAAATTAAAATCAGATTCTACAAATACCTTTCAAAATAAAAATAACAACTTTATAAAAAAGTTAGTAAACAAAAAAATACTTAACGATACTGAAGCAAAAAAATTAATAATTCATAATGCGGTACCGCCTAAACTGTACGGACTCCCCAAGTTACACAAACCAGGAATACCTTTACGTCCAATAGTATCATGTATTCAGTCACCATTTTATAACTTATCGAAATATTTATCTGAATGCTTATCCAACATAACAGGAAAAAACGATTTTTATATCAAGGATTCATTCTCCTTTAAAAAATTTATTGACACAGTAAAAATTCCAGAAAATTATAAACTGATTTCACTAGATGTTATTTCACTTTACACGAATATTCCAACCGAGCTTGTGACTGAAATCATTAAAAATAAATGGCATTTGTTAGAAGAATACACCAAACTGTCGTGCAATGACTTCATAGAAGCAATAAATTTAACCTTAAATAACAACTATTTTCAATACAAAAGTGACTTTTATCAACAAGTAGATGGTTGCGCCATGGGGTCCCCAATATCTTCCACCATTGCGCAGTTAGTAATGGAATATTTGGAAGAACATGTTTTAGATAAATTAGATTTTCATGTTGTTTTTTCAAGCGTTTCGTTGATGATTGTCTATCAGCCGTACCTGCCAATAAAATCATAAACACTTTAAATGCATTCAATAACTTTCATCCAAAACTTCAATTTACATCCGAAATTGAACAAAATAATGAAATACATTTTCTAGATTTAACCCTAGTTCGTAACAACAATAAAATTGATACAAAATGGTACATAAAAAAGACTTGGTCAGGCCGATACCTAAACTATAACTCGCATCACCCAAACAATCAAAAAAATAGTGTTATAATTGGCCTTACAGATCGCGCGATCGCTTTAACATCACCTAAATTTCGACCAGACGCATTAAAAAAAGTTGAAGAAACGTTGAAAAACAACAACTTCCCCCTTAGTCTTATAAAACGCATTTTCAAAAACCGTACCTATAAATTTTACAATACAAATAAAAATAAAACAATTTTTACTGAAAATTACAGACACGTAGCCATACCATACACTAAAGACCTGTCAGAAAAAATTAAACATATATTGCTTAAACATAACATAATCGTAAGCCACAAGGCACAAAATTTATTAACACCCCTTGTTAACTCCCAAAACATGTAAAAGACTTGACAACATTGTAAAAAATTATATACATCCTGCTTCTTCATCTGCTCGTCGGCCTGGTGACATGTAAATTTGAGCTCATAGAAATACAGTCCTTTTAGTCAGTAAATATTGTTTTATTTAGTAAAATCGGTAAGAGAAATTACCGGTGGCAAGGTGTCACCATTTGATGTTCCATCGAGCCGGATTTAGTAAGCTTTTCGGCAGTGTTTTGTCGAAAATTAGGGACGCCAAGGCGGCCGGCGGGAAGCAATGCACACGTAAGTCTCTATCCATCATCCATTCATCCTTTTCCTACTTAGACACGGTGTATCGCGCGCACTCCTTTTAATGTAGTTTTAGTTTGGGATCAGTCTCGCTGATTCATTAGAATAAATTTTACAGGAAAACGTGTTGATGGGTGATTTAGAATATATTGCCATTAGTCCAAATACTTTTAGATTTGCTTTAGTTGCCGTAAAACATTTTACCATAGTATAATTTAGACATTTTAGAAGGTACTATTTGTCGGTGCGTAGTAGCTCAACATTGTTGCATTAGTCAGCTGTCTGTCAATTGCGTAACAAAAGCAGACCTTCGTAGCGTCACGTTCAGCTCATCTAGCGCGGTTGCCAGGTTGTCACTAATTTCTTTAGTTGTTTTGAATTCTAGATATCGCTGCACAGTTTTATTTAACTACATTCTGTCTTAAAATAAATCCGAAAATGGGGAGAAAAACGGCAGAGGCGGATAAAGCTGAAGAAATAAACAGATTTTTGAAAAAGCGAGATAAAGTCAAGCAACAGCTTAAAAACTTTGCCGCTTTTGTTTCCAAATTCGAAGACGAAACACAGCTGTCTGAATTAAAACTTCGAATGCAAAGAATCGAATCTCTCTTAAAAGATTTTGAGGAAACAGAAATTGAAATCGAACTTCTAGATTCGTCTAGAGTAAATAGTAAGGACAGTAATGACTTTGAGCAACAATTTTATTCTTGTTTAGCAACGGCCAAAACACATATAGATAGTTTTGATATAGTAGACCAAAGCGTAAATGTAGGAATGAACTTGCCACAATCATTTTCAGGTTTTCAACAGCAAGGTAATGCTCCAGTAAGCAGTGCGAAACTTCCTAATATAGGTTTGCCAAAATTTAGCGGGGAATATGATAAATTTCCGCAATTTTTTGAAACCTTTGAAACTTTGATTCACAATAATGCTAGTCTAGAAAACATACAGAAATTATATTACTTGTTAGATTCTCTCGAAGGAGAAGCCCGCAGGGCATTGGAATGTTTAGAAATAACTAACGCAAATTATCAGGTAGCTTTAGATTTAATAAAAAGGCGGTTTTTTAATAAGCCTATCATTATCCAGTCACATCTGAAAGCTCTATTCGACGCTCCTTGGTTGAAAGAAGAATCTCATCAGTTACTACAGGGGTTGGCCGATAATATTGAGAAACACATAAGGGCGTTAAAAACACTTGGAGAACCTGTTGAAAAATGGGACAGATTAATCATATTTTTTATGAGTAGGAAACTAGACGTAGGAAGTAAAAAAGAATGGGAGGAAAAATCGATATCAGAGTTTAAAGGGAATCCTACTTTGTGTAATTTCACAGAATTTCTAGAAATTAAAGCCAGAGTTTTAGGAACAATAGGTTTTAATAGCAGAATAAGTCTTAAAGGTACAAACCGTAGTAGCAATATGCACGCGAAAGGGGCGTATGCGATATTTCGTTTATTTTTGCGATAAAATTCTTTCCCTTTCGACTGAACAACGCATTGAAAATGTTAAAAAATTACGACTGTGTTTAAATTGTCTTAGATCTAGCCACCTTGTAAAGGATTGTAGTTCAAGGGGTTGTAGAAAGTGCAATGGTAGGCACAACACTATTTTACACTCAGAAAACAAACAGTCATTGGAGCGTAAGGTAGAACAAGAGCATTCGCATGCTTGCATAGAGGTATCCACTTTGGGGGATGATTCGCAAGATGGAAAAATTATTGTCGTCACTTCCTGTAGTAATCCAAATAGGCCTAGTCAAATAATTTTATCTACTGCGGTAGTGGAAATTAGAAACTCGAATAATGAATTTATTCGTTGTAGGGCTCTTTTAGATAGCGGGTCACAGGTTAACTTCGTATCAGAAGACTTGTCAAAAGAATTAGGTTTAAAAATCGATAAAATAAACGTACCCATATCAGGAATTAATGAAATGCTTACCAATATAAATCGTCAGGTAACCAGTACGGTAAAATCCGCTTACAATAATTATTCAGTGAACGTTTCCTTCTTAGTATTAAAAAACATAACGGCTAATATTCCATCATGTTCTTTTGATAAATCGCATCTCGATATACCTCCTCATTTAAAGCTAGCAGACCCTAACTTTTCGACTCCAGCACGCATTGATATTTTGTTAGGTGCAGGCATTTTTTACGATTTGTTATGCGCAGGTCAAATTAGATTAGGAAAGTGCAAACCAGTTCTTCAAAAAACCGTTTTTGGATGGGTATTGGCAGGTCCTCTGTACAGTAAACACGATCAAAATACTAATAGATTTCAATGTAACTTAAGTACTGTAAATATTCAAAATCAGTTGGAGCGATTTTGGTCTATTGAAGAATTTCCTACTAATAAAATATATTCCCGTGAAGAGTTAGAGTGTGAAAGGTACTTCGTTGAAACTTTATGCAGAGACGAGTCTGGTAGATTCTGTGTTAGCTTACCGGTAAAAGAAAACGTTAAAAATTTAGGTCAATCGTTGGAACAGGCACAAAATCGGCTATTTTCTCTAGAAAAGAAGTTTGCTACAAATCCGTCGCTTAAACAAAAATATGTTAGTTTTATCGAAGAGTACGGTAGTTTAGGTCACATGACTAAAATCCCCGATAGTGAAATAGAAACTTACCGCAACGTATTTTATCTACCTCACCACGCAGTGTTAAATGACGCTAGCACGACCACTAAGTTGCACGTAGTATTCGACGCGAGCGCAAAATCGGGCACGGGTATTTCATTAAACGACGTTTTAAAAATCGGTCCTACTATCCAGGACGAACTATTTGAAATTTTGGTCAGATTCCGTCAGCATGAAGTTGTAGTCACTGCCGACATCGCTAAGATGTATAGGCAAATAAATGTACTCCCAGAACAACGTGATTTGCAGCGGATTGTCTGGAGAAAAGACCCTAGTGTAAACGTAGAGCATTTTAGACTTAATACTGTGAGCTACGGCACAGCTAGCCCTTCTTTTATAGCAACAAGGTGTCTGAAAGAAATTGCAATTAATATTCGCGAAAAATCTCCAGAATTAAGTAAAATTATATCAAAATGTTTCTATGTAGACGATTTAATAATGGTTGTTCCTTCTGTCTCTAAGGCAATAGAATTAGGGCGCTCATTGTCAAAGGTTTTAGGAGAATATGGGTTTCCACTTAGAAAGTGGTGTTCTAATAAACCTAAGGTACTTAAAGAGTTGTCTGATGACAATGACGATACTTCTGGTTATTTTATTACTGACAACGACACGAAAAAGACTCTAGGTGTTTTTTGGCAAATAGGGATACCTTAGAATATGTCATAAAAACCAGGCAATGTAATTCTGTTACAAAAAGGTTAATTTTATCTATTATATCGCAAATATTTGACCCACTTGGTTTGGTCGGACCAGTCACTATCTTAGCAAAGTTATTACTGCAGAGATTATGGCGGCTGCAATTAGGTTGGGATGAAGCCATACCGTTAGAATCGTTGACGCTGTGGAACAAGTTTTATACAGAATTAGAAACTTTGAAATATATTAAAATTTCTAGACAATGTATTATAAATGATGTAATTTATATAGAATTGCACGGATTTTGTGACGCAAGTGAGAGCTCTTACGGAGCGTGCTTGTATTTGAAATCGGTAGATAGGCAGGGGAATTTCATGATTCAACTATTGTGTGCTAAATCACGCGTTGCGCCACTCAAATTTACTTCATTGCCAAAGCTTGAGCTTTGTGGTGCCTTGTTGTTAGCTCGACTCATTCATAAGGTAACAAACGCGTTGGACGTAGTTATAAATCAAACTTTTTTATGGACTGATTCTACGATAGTTCTTTGCTGGTTAGCTGAGGAACCTAGCACATGGAAGGTTTACGTTGCTAATCGTATAGCAGAAATTCAAAGTTTAACCACTATAGAACAGTGGGATCATGTCAGTTCTTCAGATAACCCGGCTGACATCATATCTCGAGGTATAAGCCCTAATCACCTTAAAGAGTCCGAACTTTGGTGGTATGGGCCAACGTGGTTGAAACAGCCACAAGAATTATGGCCTAAAGGTCAATTTAGAAAAATCTTTTATCTAAAAGGTTCTTTATATATGTTAACCAAATTAATAGCTTGGTGTTTAAGATTTTGTAACAATGCAAGGCTTAAAACTCAAGATAGGGTTTTAAATAAAAATTTATCAAATTTTGAGATAAATAATGCATTACTTCTTTTAACAAAAATAGCCCAGGCTCAAGAATTTACTTCAGAAATAATTTCGATTAAAAACAAAGGGTATGTATCGAAACACAGTTAACTTAAATCTCTAGACCCCTTTTATGAAAATGGATTAATTTTAGTAGGAGGGCGGTTAAAAAATTCTTCTGAACCTTATAGTGTAAAACACCCTATCATACTACCACAAAAGCACCCCCTAACAAGACTTATAATTTGTGATCAGCATAAACGGCAGCTTCACGCTGGAACGCAAACGCTTTTAGCCTCACTAAGGCAGCGTTATTGGATTATAAGCGGTAGGAGAGAGGTGCGAAGTGTTTTATTAAAATGTCGTATTTGTTTTAAAATAAATCCGCCATCTTTAAGTCAGAAAATGGGTGACTTACCTAGGAACCGTACTATTGCACAAAGGCCGTTTTATGTATGCGGCATCGACTTTGCTGGTCCGTTTAATTTAAAAGATGGCAAATTACGCAATAGATCTATTGTTAAAGGCTATATGTGTTTGTTTGTTTGCTTCTCCACCAAGGCGGTTCACATAGAATTAGCCGGAGATCTTAGCACTGATTCGTTCCTCAATTGCCTTAAGAGATTCGTTTCTAGGCGCGGGTTATGCAAAAAAATATATTCCGATAACGCAACCAATTTCGTTGGTGCAAATAACGAGTTGAAGAAAATTAGTGAAGCTTTTGCTAGAATTCAAAACGATCAATCTATTCTAAATTATTGTCTAAAAAATGAAATCGAATGGCAGTTCATTCCAGCTCGATCACCCCATCAAGGCGGTTTGTGGGAATCTGCAATAAAATCTGCAAAGTATCATGTATTTAGAATTATTGGAAATAGAAATCTCACCTTTGAGGATTTATCTACGATATTTGCTCAGGTTGAGGCGGTTTTGAATTCACGACCGTTAACACCGCTTTCCTCAGATCCCAATGACCTTCAAGCCTTGACCCCTGGTCATTTCCTCATTGGGGACGCCTTAAATGCATTGCCCCAGCGAGATGTGGCTGATGTACCTAGCAATCGGTTAAGCCAGTACAACCTAGTGCAGCAAATTGTGCAACATGTATGGAAACGATGGTCTTCTGAGTACCTGAACGGGCTACAACAACGAAACAAGTGGCAGTATGCTTCCAAGAATCTCGAAGTCGGGAAATTGGTTGTTTTGAAGGAAGAAGACAGCAGTCCAATGAACTGGAAATTGGGCAGAGTCTTAGCTGTACATCCAGGACCAGATGGAGCTATCCGTGTTGCCAGTGTTCGTACTGTGAATGGTGTTGTGAAACGTGCGATACAAAAGTTGTGCGTGCTCCCTACAGATGATTTTTACAAATCCGAAACTAAATGAAGCGTGAGTAATAAGTCAGTTGCGCTGTTTTCGTTATTATGTATCTACAGACTATGACTATTTATCCTCAAAATAATTGTTTTTTTTTGTATTGATGAGATAGTTGCTTATTATGATTATAAGTTGCTAATTTTCTTTGAAATCTACAGCTTTCAAGGCCGGCGGTTATGTTAACTCCCAAAACATGTAAAAGACTTGACAACATTGTAAAAAATTATATACATCCTGCTTCTTCATCTGCTCGTCGGCCTGGTGACATGTAAAATTTGAGCTCATAGAAATACAGTCCTTTTAGTCAGTAAATATTGTTTTATTTAGTAAAATCGGTAAGAGAAAATACCGGTGGCAAGGTGTCACCACCCCTATACACCTCATTAAAAAGCGAAATACCCAAGAAAAAGAAATCTAATGTTGTTTATTCTGTGCCGTGTATAAACTGTCCAAAAAAATACATTGGTATGACAACGCAATATTTAGAAAACCGTCTCAATGGTGACAAATACACAAAAAATGCTTCGACTGCTCTGCACAAGCACAAAAAAAATGAAAGACATGAGTTTGGATTTGTAGAGACTGAAATTCTATGCCAGGAGTCAAACTATCATAAATTAGCTATAAAAGAGATGTTCCACATAAAGAAAGAACCAAACGCTGTCAACGATAAGCAAGACATAAATAATTTAAGTCAAATCTATTATAATTTAATTTAATAACGTAACTATAGTACTCAATCAACATCACCCGTATATTCTAACCATAAGTAGAAAATAGTAACCCTGGTATAAATAATAACATTAGCTTCCAATCCTTATAAAAAAAAACTAACAAAATAATAAAAATTTCTTGTCTTATCGCCATCACTTTGTACCGTTTCTTGTATATCAGTATCATTTTACAATTATTAAGATCAAGTAATGTCACCCAAAACCAACCTAGACATTATGATACTGGTGCCTTAAATATAATAGATTTAAAAATGAAGCTATGTTTTCCAAGGTAGGTTACCCATTTTTAATTAACGGCTTTAAACCAAATTGTACAAATGTTTTTGTGTTTTTTTTTTCGTCAATAATGTAAACAAGTTTTTTAATATTTTTCAATGTGTAAAATTGTGAAAGTCATTTTAGAAAAGTGTTCGACTGCTAAATGTTTTAGGATTAATTGAAGAAATTTTACTTTATCAGTGTTTTTATAATTGACAAAACGGCAATTTTAACAAACCAGTTTGTATCGAACTGATACTGTTTTTTTTTTCTTTCTCGTTTTAGTTAAAATAAATGCTCTTGAAAATGCTTTTAATCAAAAGCGAAACGTCGAGCGAAATATAACCACTATTGTTTCAATGCATAAACCTAGACCCAAGAAATATTTTCGAAGTAATTATATATATATATATATATATATATATATATATATATATATATATATATATATATACAGGTTGTCCAAAAATAATAAAAATATAAAACTATCCCAACAGTAAATTGCCCTTATTTTTATAGTCCGTATTTTTTCAGTCCTGCATCCATGTTTACGCCTTAAAATTTATTTCCTTTGCTGGCAGTCAGGTTTTTGAAAATTAATTAAAATCGTTGGTTCATCATAACTATTTTAGCATATTTATTGTTCCGTGGCCACCCTTAGTTTCTTTAATTAAGCGACATACACAATAATTTCATTATTTGTAATATGTTTCAATTAAAATAATGTTATCATTGAAACTAATTGTTATACCACCAATAATAATAGACTAAATTTAACATAAAATGAAAATATAAAATATATTTAGTATATTTTTAAAAGCTTTATGTAACTAAAATAATAACGGAGCATTTTATTTCGCTTAACAAATTTATGTTTTATTAAGTATATAACATTCAAGTTCCGGCAATTTTCAAAATTAAATGATGATCCACCAACATTAGTTGATTCAAATTATTGTAAAAAACTATAGAATATCATTGATACAATTTTGAAAATTTTATACAACTAAAGTTGGATGTCACTATTTTAATGAATTTAAATAAGGTTAGATTTCATTTTAAAGCATTTTTTAAGATCGTAACACTTATTTAGATTAAATACAGAAATAATGTCTGGAATAAAGATGTATTTTAATCGAACAGTGTTTTGCTATTTACTCACTTTAAAAACATCTTTATTAATTTATGTTGAATAACTAAAACTAACTAATAAAAAACTAGTTATATTCTAATTATTTTTGGAATCGTAGCTATATAGACGGTACAATTATTTTAAACAATATTTTGCCCATCAAAACAACTATCTTTTTCAAAAATATTGCTGTGTCCCGTAATATTAATATATTGTTCTTCATCCACTCCTTTTTTTGGCTAAATTTGGATTTGTTCTTCCTGAGTGGTTTGTAATTTTTATCTTCTTAGAATTAATACTAACTTTCTGCGCTCAAAACTTAATCCAGCTGTGTAATTGCAATACTGTTTTTTTTTCAATTGGGCAATTTTTATACCAATCTTCTACATTGGACTGACGAAAATGTTTATTAAGAATTAAGAATAATAGGTTAGTTTTTTATACAGACGAACAGAACAAATTGGTTGATTGGCGGTATATGTAAAGAATCGTTTACTATCGGCTAATTTCTTTAAATCTCTTTCAGTCGTTTTTGAAAAAATTGAAAGGTATTCTACCCTACCTTCAATTTCTTCAAGAAAATAGTTAACGTGAGCCGCACATCCTTGTCTTCCTCTCCACGTTAATCATGTGATGCAAACGAAAAAACATTGAAAACCAATTTTTTAATATTCTTGATTACTCGATGCCGGCGAACTTAATTTTCCCTTTAAACTCTAAAGGCCGTTTTACATGCTGCAATTCTTTCTTGCAAGTTGCAATAGTCTTGAACAAAAGCATGCGCAGTGGCAAGACATTTGTACCTTTTGTCAAACTGCGCATGCCTTTGTTCAAGACTATTGCATATTGCAAAGAAAAATTGCAGCATGTAAAACAGCCTTTAAAAACTTTAACTCTCAAACTTTCTGCTATATTTCTGAAGAAGTAGGAGTTGCTTCGACGTGGAATTAAATATAATTTTTACGACACTATATAATTTCGGAATTTTTTCTTTTTCATATTAAATGCATACTCTTATATATACTTCAGTAGTAATACTTTTGTTATCAATATTATAAGAAGTTTTGAAGTTCATCTCTTATAATATCCTGACTTTCTTTTCCAAAACGGAACATTTAAAAAACACTTTTTTAACAAATCAATCAACTGCATTAGCATAATGACAGACATATAAATATAATATATTTTGGCTTGTCTATGGCCCACTAAATTAACTAATATAACAAATTTTTATATGTCTTCATAATTATTTCTCTAAAATTCTATAAGTTGGAAACTTTCTTACCGAATCCCCCTTGCACTTGAATTTAACAATTGGAAAATTCTTTTCTCGGCTTCAAACTTTTTAATTAAATTTCTCTCGGCTAGCACCTCGGGATATTTTCAAAAAATTCGAAACTCGAAAAAAGTTCCGAATATAATTCAAGCTCTAGGGAGGTTGTAAGTGAACATTTTTCTAAATAGTTGACATTGCGGTGGCCAGGAATTTTAATACACAAGTGTTTTAAGGTATTGATTTATATGAAAATTTAAATCTAATATTTGGGATATTTAATTAGCCAGTAAAACTGACACATCTTAATTTTTTTTAAATACACCGATGTTACATCAAGTTCACCATAATAAATCATCAAAATGTTATAGAATTCTAGTAAGAGGATATTAATACACAAACAGTTTGATAAATAGTTGGCTTTTTTGATCTAATAACGTCAAAACTATTCATAATGGCAGTTGTCCATATAATTTAAGGAATATTTAATACTCCATTATTTACAATACAGAAAAACTATAAAAAAATGGATTATTATGAAAAAAATTTGTTCTTAAAATTAAGATGGCCTCTAGGTCCCATTTTAAAGGAAAACCCAAATTAAAGGAAAGTCGAGTTGTACGTCCTTTAAAGAGACTTTTTACCATTAATTCATCCCAAAAATATTAAAACTGTAAATGTAACAGAACCTAAAAAAATGGAGAGTAAAAAATCTTGAAAACCTACAAAGCGAAAGTATTTTTTTGCTCAAACGGTTCTTAACTGAAATGTTCTTATAACCATAGTATCACACTTCTCTAATTACAGGTTGTTTATAAAAGAAAGCCTTTTTTTTAATTATAACGCCCTGTAAATAGAAAAGTACAATATTAGCTAGCACATTCATAAGAACATTTCAATTAAGAACCACGTGAAGAATAATATACCACTTTTGCAAGTTTTTAAACATTTGTATCCTCTTTTTTTTTTGGTTTCTAGCACATTTATAAATAGCCGCCGTTTGAACTGAGTCATTCTGATGTCCCCATATTTTAAGGATGAATTAATTTAAAAAATGTACTACACGACACTTGCCGATAGAAATTTTTTCTTCAAGATGGGGGTGAGCGCCATTTTATAATCATAAAACACGTATGCACTAGAAGGTAGCATTTAGTCCTTATTAAAGTCTCTCACATTCACACTTTATTTGGACTATATATTAACTATAGAAATATTAGCAGAAGTAGATGTACGCATTCAGCTTTTAATTTTAGGAACATAGTTTTGCGTTACAATCGACTCTTATTTTATAGTTTAGCCACACTGTAACTAACAACTAAACTCGTCACACATCATGAAGAGAGAGCTGGAGGTTGTATGGCACTTTTTAGAAAATGTACCCTCGAAATTTGACTTTATTTTTCAGTGATGTACAAGGATGATTATATTGTGTTTTTCTGCAAACCAAAAAATCCTATTAGAGGGATTCCAATTAAAACACAATTTGAACGTATACTGAAAGCTTGTAATACAAATCTCGTTGCCGTGAATATTCTCCGTTGCAAAAATAGACCTGTTTTAATAATTTCATTCGTGACCAAAATGTATTTATTATTAGAAAATCGACTTGCCCAGAAACATCAATCTTATTTCACTTACTCTAACCACTCGTGAACATCTTATATACTACAATTAAAAGCAGAGGCGATGAGTCTCTTGTGCTGCAACTTAAATAATTTGTAATTTAAAAAATTGTGGTGTCATGAAAACTAGCGAATAACCATATAGAGCATTTGCTTAGTTATTTGCTAATTTTATTTATTCACTGCGTTTGGTTAATCTCTAGTAAAAAACTAAAACTAAGAAAAGGTTTTCTTTTATTTTTTTGAAATAATTTTAAATGTATTTTAAGATGTAACATTTGATTTTTCGACTTAATTAAATAGGTGGGTACCGGGATGAAGGTGTCATTTATTGTAAAAATTAATACCTGTTTATTTTCTCGGGTCTTAAATTTTTCATAGAAAGATAAATTGATAAATGGTCAAAAATTAAGTGTATATCCAAAAATGTCTTCTTCCACTAATTTTGAAAATAAAAAAATATTCCACGAAAGATCATTTTACTTAAAAATAAGTCAAATATATCAACTATTTATTATCAATCGAACTGTTTGTTTTCCAAGTATTTTGTAATCGAGCCTGTCATTCGATTTTTTTTTAATTTCTATACTAATAAGACTGTTGATACTGATGGTTTATCCGAGAGGATAATTTTTTAATTTTTTTAATTTAGATTTTACAGTGTACACAAATTTTAAAATTTGAACCTTAATATCCCGAAAACAGTTGAATTTTATTACATGATATGTTATGTAACTAGTAGTAAAATTTAAATATATCCTATAATATACATATAAGGTCTTTTTGAAAAAAATTTCTGCCTATACCGCGTTTGTAGAATATCTTGAATAACATAAGAAACATAACATAACATAATTTTTATTTAAACAATCTTTATATGTATAGTGTTTTGTGAACATTTACGTTATGTAAATGTAAAAGTAAATATTATAAATTTTATGTTGTATATAAACTTTATTATAAAATTAAATAAGTTAGAACATATATTGCTCCAAAATATTATGTATATGAGTGAACCCTAGAACGGGAAGGATCAGGCCTAAATTATTGGTGATGATGTGCCTTGATTTTACCAAAAACTAAGAGATATTATCACATATCATATCAAATCAAATATTAAACAAGTTACTTTGTTCTTAGTAGAAATCGTTATTTTATTAAATCAAAATGAATTATGAGTTATGGTTTGATTGAAATAAGTTGTCTTAATATCTAATTTATTTAAAAAATGCAGGTAAACCTTTTTAAAGATTTTAATGCTTAAATATTGTAGAAAAATAATTTTGATTCTGTAAAACAAAACATTTTTTTCTCGTGTTTTTTAACATTTTGTATAATCATTTTCCTATAATCTATAGGTAAAATATTAAACATTTTTAGTTCATAATAGGTAATAAATCTACGACTAAATGATGTTTGGAACATGTGTATAGAAAGGTTCCAATTTTGATTAATGCGAGTTAAATGACCATGCGATACAAATGAGTAGAGATATTTTAATTTAGTCACGTACGTTAAACAACATGATGCATAAAGATTTCGAATATGGAGGATATTATTTTCACTATATAAAAGGGTATTAAAATACATACGAGCTTTATGACATTTATTTATAACACAATTTTGGCATGTTGAGTGTAATTTAAGGTTTGAACTACTCAAGCCTACTTATACTAATTTAACGTTTTCCATACTTTCTATTTTTTTACAATCACAATTTAGGTCTTGTTGGGTACAGCACAAGGAATAAATTAATATGTTTTATTAAAGTTCATACTCAATTTACCAGCACTAAGCCAATGGTATACTGCAATTAGTCCTATCTCTGCCCGGTTGTACACTTTCACCCACGTCTTTTCACAGAAAAGCAGTGCTATATGATCAGCATATGATACCACATCACAGTGCTTAGATTATTAATTTTTAGTTTTTCATATCTTTTCAGCAAGTAATTCTTAAAAAGTTACGATGGTCCACCCTGTATAGCGATTTCTTCCAGCCCATCGAATAAAATATTATTTGCTACCATGTCAAAGGCTTTAATTAAATCTAGAAACAATGCAACATTTCAATGAGTTTAGTTAAAGTATTTCTATACCTTTTATATTCATTTAAAAGGTTTGGAGAAAGTTTTTATTTAGTTCTTTTTTAAGTTGATCTGTACGTTTGATTAAACACAATTCCTTTTGTAATCCAAGGCTTTCTTTGATATTTTTACTGTTCATGATAACTATGTTAGTACATTTGTTTATAAATCTACATACTTTAGTTATTAAATTGTTATATGTAGTTTCTAGTTATTATCCTATCCTACGTTGAAGTACTCCGTTTCATATAGAGCTTAATTTGCTTGTAAATATGTAATCCGTTTATCGGTACCTCTCGATGTCCTCAGTTACCTATCGACATTATTGTCTACCTACCGGCGCTTAGCGGTATATCGATATTTTTGTATTTACCTATTGTTCGCTGACCTATCGATAACTACCGATATATCGATAAAACGCTCATTTCTAGTCATGACTCTCCCTGTAACAGGAACTTCAGCTGTTTACAGCTAATTGATGTTTTTTAAGTGTCTTAGGAGTATCAGGTAAATTAAAATGCTATGATGTAGTGATCCGTCAACACGTCTGTATTTTATTGGCTTTATAAATTTCAGTTTATTTGTATATTAGTTTTAAGAAACCGATGATCTATTATAGTTGAGGATGTTTCAGTTTCTCTTGTAGGATTGTTTATACATAAGAGAAATCGTTTTTAGCCAAAGCATTTAAATAATTATTTATATCGTTATCGTTGTAATTTAAATGGTTTATATTTATATCCCCCGCAAATATATCTGTATCATAGGTAACCAGCCCCGAGAAGGAGTTCTGTATAAATAGAATATTTTTATAAAATACACTTTTAATAACCAAGAATCTTTCTTCGGATGTAGGAAAGTTTATGTGTGATGGAATTGGTCCAGTCCTCCCCCCAACTAACATGTATAAGAACTTTGTAGAAAACTCTTTTTTTCTAAAACCAATAGAAGCCAATGAACTTATTAAAACTATTAATTCTTTAAAAAATTATTCATCGCCTGGCGAAGATCAAATATCAACAGAACTCTTAAAATGTATTCATCGCCAAATTTTAGTACCTCTAGAGCACATTTTTAGCCTAAAGTTCTCGAATGGCGAAATTCACTTTGACTGGAAGACTTATTATTAGACTTGATTATTCCAGTATCTAAATATGGCGACAAGACTGAGACCACAAATTATCTCCCGATTTCTTTAATCAGCAATATTGCCAAGATATGGGAAAAATGTATGAAAGGTCGTTTGCTAACTTTTTTAGAACAAAATAATTTTTTTTACAAATATCAATTCCGGTTTAGAATAGCTAAAAGTACAGATGATGCAACATTTGCTTTGATAAAAGAAGCTATTAACAAACTTAATGTTAACAAAAAATGTATCGCAGTTTTTATGGACTTGGCTAAGGCCTTCGATACAGTTTCACACAAATTATTATTGGAGAAACTCTTTAATGCTGGTATTAGGGGTAACGTCTTAAAATTACTTAATTGTTACTTATCTGATCGTATTCAGAAGGTAGTTGTAAATGAAACAGTTAGTTCTGGCAAAGTAATACATACTGGAGTCCCGCAGGGTACGGTGTTGGGGCCTCTCCTCTTCCCTATCTATATCAATAAAATAGGCAGTCTGCCCATTAGTGGCACAGTCATATCTTATGCTCATGACACAGCAATTTTATTCTCAGCAGATAACTGGACTAGTGTATATAATGAGGTCGAGGGAGCCTTAGAATCGTGCAGCAATGGCTGAGTTCTTCTCTACTTAGTCTAAATACTTTAAAAACCAAATTTATTGCATTGACAGCTACATCAGTAGATCAGCCAGTCAGGGATAATGTCACTATTCGTAACCATAAGTGCTGTGTTGCAAATGATGCTTGTCAATGTCCATCCATTCAAAAAACGAAAAGTATAAAATATCTAGGAATTATCTTGGACCAAAATCTCCGCTGGTCTGAACACATAATCGAAACCTCAAAAAAAAATTAGAAAGCTTTATTATAAATTTTATCAATTACGAAATATCATATCACCCAATTCGTTAAAAACAGTTTAGCTCTCGCTAGTGGAATCAATACTACGGTACTGTATTATTATTTGAGGCGGTACTTACGACACCACCATAAATGTTCTTAAAACTTGCCAGAATAAAATATTAAAAATTATTCTGAAAAAGCCACTAAGATATTCAGCTGAATTAACATATATAAAATCTGGTGCTCTTAACTTGCGTGGCCTTTATGTCTACTCGTGTCTTATATACCTTTTAAAAGTCAAAGACTTATTTCCATACACAGCCCATCAACATCAAATTAGATCAATTTGTAATGAATATCCTTTGTTCCAGAAATCTCCTCCTCTTGACGTTTAGTTTATTTCTTTAGTTTATAGTCAATATATTTTGTCTAGAAATATTTGAGAGTCATTCATGATATTTCCCCTTTTTGCAACTTCATATGTTGCAAATTCTTTGTGACGGGAGAACGTGCCCCGCTAGTTTTTTTAATCGCTTCTTTTTATTAGGCATTTTTTATATTCTGTTCAGGTGAAGAAGTAATCTAGAAACGGCCATAAATATCTGTTCTGCAATTTACACCAAATGAACAATATAATTCAAATCTCTCCCCCTCACCGCAGATATTTTGTCTGGCTACGCGAGTAAGTTACATATGCAGGTTGTGCGATAAAATTTTGCACTCTCCCTTTAAAACCCTTCTTGCCCATCAATACAATTTTAAATCAGTGTCCAAATAATCTGATTCGCCTTCGCGATTTTTCCGGTGTACCCGTAACGTAAACGCTATTAACAAACAATATTAAATACCGAACTTACAGATTATCAGAAACACTTAGAAAAAAATTGCACATATTCAATATTGAGATTTTTATTTCTAAGTCTAAAAATCATCCTTTACCCGGAACTTCCCTCGTTATGATCTTTTTTCCATTTCTTAGGAATAGTGAAGTTTGACCCAATTTAGTTCAGCACAGGGTCACAGTATATATGTATTAGATATACTGTCTTTTCAAACATTTTACCCATTCCTACCAATATTTTACCAGTTTTTTTATATTAATACCACATTTGACTTTTGGGCATAATATAAAATAAATTAAATAAGTAGTTTTTACATTGATACATACCGCTATTTTGTTACGTCATGTTGAATTAGTACCAGTTTATCCCATTTTCACATTTTATTTTTCTGCAAAATTTATGTCAGTTTAACAAGATTTTTTAAAAATTTTATTTGGTCGCCTTTTTCATTCGCCATCTTAAATTCGTACCACAAGTTTACCAGTTTATCTCTATATCACACTTAATTCTTGCACAGACATTGAAATTAATTTAATAAGTAGCATTTTGCTGCTGATTTTTTTTAAAATATTTTATTGGGCTGCTATTTGGTTTTGTATGTTGGATTCATTGCAAAATGTTACCTATGTAACAAAATAGATAAATAATCTTATAAATGAGTCGATGTAATTAGGAAACAATACAAAACCTTATTAAATTACAGATAAAATCTGATCTGTTGAATTATGTCTACAAATAATAGAGATAAATTTGCGTCGTTCTTATCCAAACCACCGAAAAGTGTTTACAATGAGTTTTAATAGGATATTTCAGTAATAAATTGAAAAGTCGAGCAACAAAACATAATTTTAAAATTAAATGTTGAGTTGAGGCTAACCTCTATATTTTTAAACATACGATTGTGTGAGCCGATACTCGGTGGAAATCCATAATAAATGTATGTAAATTGTAAAAACAAAACTATTTTTTGCAAAAACTTCCACTATATTTATTAACAACACGGAATATGTTTGGCTACATAGTAGCTTCTACGGAAATTTTAAAAATATAAAAATCTGGGAATTTTTAAGTAATAGCCATAAATATAAACTACCTAAATATATTTTATTATTTTAGGTAGTTAACTTAATCGCTAGTACTTAAAAATTCCCACTTTTTATATTTTTAAAATTTCCGAATCGCTATATTACACCTAGTTATATAAATATTCCTTTACTCTTTCAGTTTATTCACTCAAGATGTAACGTCCGAAGAAGCTTCTTAGTAGCGAAACATGTTACGTGTTGTTCACAAATATAATGGAAGTTACCTATTGTAAAAAATAATGTTGTTTGACATGTTACATAATTTTTTTGAACCGACTTCAAATAAGGTCAAAAATCAAAGAGTCATATGAGGATGAAATGATTAGATTTTGGTTATAATCCAGTATGGCGGCCTCACAAAATGTAAAAAAAATCAATATAAAAATAATGCTTAGACAATGGACTGGTAAAATTTTTGTATGGCGGAACAAAATGGAGGCCTAATGAAATATGTAAAAATTCAGTACTTATCCAGTTAGTTTGAAATTTTGCACAAAAATAAAGTGTTAAACACAGATAAACTGTTAAATTTCTAAGTCGAATCCTATTTGGCAAAACAAAATGGTGGCCTAATAAAACCTTTAAATATTCGTTATTTAGTGATTCGTTATTCCCTGGAACAAAAATTTACGGACGAAAATAAAAAAGGTCATAATTTATTATTTGTAGACTACGTAAATAATGTTATAAACAGTATATAATAATAGTAATAAAAATAATAAATAAATTAAAGACTTAAACAAATTACATGATTTTTATATTACCAAATAATTATATTATTTAGATTTTTTCCCGATTACAACACTTTCGTCTTACAAGGAAGGTCAAAATACATAGGGCCGAATTGGTAACCTTCTTCTTTTTTGAAATCGGTTGAAAAGATAATCAGTTCCTATAGGATAGCCCCAATTGAACAATTAATCTCGAAATTATATTCTTGTTAGAGTTGCATAATTTAGTTAAACTGCTTTTGGTTTCGGCGGCAAAGTTGCTCGAATTTGAGCGTTTATATTTCAATTTATTACGGAGATATGCTATTCAAACTCATTTTCAACAATTTTCCCTGCGTAGTAGTCTGTAATGTATATCCGTTTCTAAGTTGCAATTGACTTCTTTAACATTAAGAGTGGTATTAGTGAACTTGTCCTTCATGATCAACTCCAATTTTTGGATAAGAACAACGCAAATATATATATATATATATATATATATATATATATATATATATATATATATATATATATATTATGTAAAAACGTAAATCATCAGGCAAGGTTTTATCTGTAAGTTAATAAGTGTTTGTGTTTTTACGCAACAAAATTAATCCATATATTTGGTTATTTATATTCAGGTTATCACCTTATATTATATATATATATATATATATATATATATATATATATATATATATATATATATATATATATATATATATATATATATATATATATATTCTTAAATTTTGATTCAGAAAATAAATGGAGAAAAATAAGTCCAGATGGGTATGAACCATTTTGGTTAGGAGGATGCAACAAAAGTCAGTGATGATATGTATAGCATAGAAGATATGTTAATTAATTATTAAGATATTAGATTTAATTATTTCATAATCTAATGTTATAATCATATGTTAGAATTACTGCCATAATATCCCATTTTGAAAAAAATGATATATAGAACTTAACTGTAAACAAACCCAAATAAAATTGTATAAATTTATAAAAGAGGACACCTACTTGTCTGACATAATATATCACTACTTATATATATATATATATATATATATATATATATATATATATATATATATATATGTTACTAAATGACTATGTGCGACTATTTGGTCATACTTCAATATTGCTAAGAAAGAAAAAGACTCATAACGAAGGAAGTTCCGGGTAAAGGAAATTTACCGATATTTTTATGTAGGCATGTACACCGACTACTCCGGGACGGTTTGACTAATTTGGATACATTTTTCAAGAAGTTTTCAGGGTAGTGTCAGAGTTGGCCACCAGCAAGCATATTGGAACAAATTTTGCAACTTTGCCGCACATCTTGTAACTCCGATGTCTCACTATGAATCACAGTTTCTCGGTTACAGACAATGGGATTTGAAAAAAATGAAATTTTTCTAAGAAGTGACACAATTACCTTTTATATTATATCGCATACGTTGTATATTCTAAAAAAATTACTTTTTCTAATTTCGCAACTTTCCTAGATTTTTTCATAGTCATGTTATCATTTAAAAAAAATCATTCGTGTATTTGATGACCCTTTTTTAGACATATGAAAAATTAACTTTCTATTTTCACTCATAGTATTGAGATTGTGTGAACAGCTGATCGGTCGGAAGTTTAACAAATTTTAAGCAATCGCGCTCGTTCTAGCTTGAAAAGAAATGGATTTCTTTCATCTGGAATAACATTTTTTCAAATTCTCAATGGAAGAGCTAATTTTGATCAATTTTCATTTTTTACCGAAAAACGTCCGTAGGCGACAAAATAACATCTTTAAGGCTACAGCGACTATGCCCACTTAAAATATACGTAGAACACTATTAAAAAATGCAGCAATCCACGGACTAAACAAACCTGGTGATTTTTGACAGAATTTAGAAATTCAAATTTATGGAAAAAATCACAGACATAGATTTTCACACGGAAAATATTGGAAAAATAATCGCACAGAAATATAATTGATAAAAAAAAAACCGATTTCTCAGGAGCTCCAAATTTTATTGCTGGTGCTTTTACATGTTTAAGGTTAAGACTGACTAAAATTACCAGAATCTCAAGGGTACCAATTTGCTCTGATTGGTCCAAACGTGCATTTTGGGCGGGTACCTCGAAAAGCTAACAAAACTGGCGCGTTTGTTGGCCAGAAGTCAGTAAGTTCAATGACGATGTTAGTTTAACGTGTATGGTACCGAAGCCATCGCTAAGGAATTTTCCTTCAACGGGGGATGTACACTAGGGCTTCTGTCTGAAATTTTGCATTGCACTTAGCTTTAAAGTAAGATTTTCGCTCTAGGGTTCGCCAAACAGTCGTACGTTATAATATGTATGCGTACCGCTTGTTGGGGTAATCAGAAGAACAGAAGTTCATTTGGTACTTTAGATTGGCGTGTAGAAGCTAAAGCACATGCCGAAATAGTATGTTCTTTGCCATCCATTTCGAATCTATTAGTTATTTTTTGTGCTTACCCATTTTTTTAACCGAAATCTTACAAGTGTTTTAAGAAATAACCCTGTAGTGCTTTTAATTCCCTTGAAGTGTTTGAAAATTTCTGAGCTCTCAGATCTTAGCCTTCAGCAATGTTAACTTTAACTTTCAATTTGTTTTAACCAGTGAACCTACTAACATTTTTTAATCCAAATATTTTCATTGATTTTTTGAAACGTTTAATAACTTATCTGAACATTTAATTATTTTTGTAACTGGCTTGTGTAACAAATTTAGATGTAATTTATTTTTGATAATTTTAAATGAATTGCTGATCACACCCCATTGTAGGCAACATTAGTGTTATCTGATAAAGCCTCTCCAGGTTCGCGTGTCAAAAAACTTAAATGAATTTTGTTTCCTATTTATAACTTAATATTTTCTTAATCTGGGAGCTTTATATTTCAATTCTAAACTAACATATCTCAAGTGATTGTTATTATTATGAACGTAAAGAATATTTTGCTTTAAACCATAAGTATCAATTTAAATTTAAATTTGTTAATAACAATTTGAAATTTCCAAGTTCTACCTTAATTGAGTCGAGCTTTTCTTTTACGACATATCGAAATTATGATTACAAACAGTTCTTTCCTTAGTTGGATGGTTCCTAGAATTATTTATCAGATAAAACTTAAATAAGTAATAATAAAGTGCATGCACTGAGTATTTTTCCCAAATGAGCATGTATATGTTAGGATAGTATTTAAGGTATAGTCTCGAAAATACGCTTTTAAATAATCTCTACAGACTAATTGGCCTGCACAGCTACTGAAACTTTCGATCTCTCTTAACAGTATAGGCTTGTGTGGGGTAAGTGCATTAGAACAACCGTGCATTTATTATTAACAATTTAATATTTGAACTTATTAATTATTTATCTAGTGCATGATAATTAATGTGCATGTATTAGTGGTGTTTTGTAACTTCCATATATTAGAAATTTCCCGACAAACATTTTCGAGGCGCCTGGCGTTCCGTGGTGGAATAAGTATTTGTTTTCATTTATTGTTGTTAAATTTGTTTAACAAAATTTTAATTGTTGCTAACCTTTTGTAAAATTTTAACCACGGTTGTTGACAGCTGACGTTTTTTTTTCGATTGTAAAATTCTTTTGATAGTAATTTCAAGTAAGTTTTAGTCAAAAAGTGAATTTTTGGACATTGCAAAAAATATAAACAGCTGATTGCTACCGGACGTAGTGATTAGGACATACGTTGTATAATAATAAATCAAAAGAATTAGTTGATAACTTCCTGAAAGGAAGTTATATTCTATAACGTTTGATGAAAAGAGGAACATTTTCCCACCAAAAAACAATAAACAATTAAAAACACAAAAAGATCCATTTGGACGATTGTTAAAATTTCAAACTTTTCGGACTTAAACTACCATAAATCATAGTATGTTATTGGCTAATTTGAATTTGAATTTATTATATATCTCTTAAATTTTAAGTATTTACGTTCATTTATTCAATTGGCAAAAAATAAACTGTACATCTCAAATAAATATTTTACTTGACCGTTGGCGGCATGTCTTTTTAAAACTTTTAATCGAACTTTATTATAACAACAGTGGCGCGAACCGCTTCGACTTTGCTGGAGTTGCTATGTTTAGTTTACGATTTTCCTACTACGTTGCCATGACAACGCGTTCGCGATGACGTCGAGCACATGGAAGAATAATGTTAACCAGCGCCAACGCTTTCGGTGAATTGCTAACGCAGTACACTACACCCACGTGTCGTTCAGTTTGGGGTGGGTGTTAACTTTTATTTTCGCGGATTTCGCTGCAACCGGTTAGTTCCTTTGCAGTTTAATTGGCTGTTTTGTGTTATATTTATTTATGTTGTTGTTACAACTTTATTTGGTGTCGGGTATATTAATTTACATTTTGTTGGAAACTTCATTTAATCGATGGAAGGAACAAGATCAGAGTTTTAATCGTCATCCTGGTTTTCGGCGTACAAATGGTTATGTAGTAGTCAAATATTACAAAAATTGTTTTGCAGACCTTGTTTGCTAGTTTTCAATAAATATTCAATGTGGAATAATGAAGGATTTGCAGATATGTTAAATATATGAAGGTCTTTACATAAGACGAATGAAAATAAAGATATTTTAACCAAAGCATATAAAGTGTTTTCCCTTATTTTGACAATACCGTCGACAAGTGCTTCAGTGGAAAGAAGTTTTTCTTGCCTCAAACGTAAAAACTTATTTAAGAAATACAATATCTCAAGAAAGACTTACTTCTCTAGGCAATATTTCATTTCAAAAGGAATTTCTGGTGAAGATTAGGGCAACTCATCCATTTTATCAGGATGTTATAAATAAATTTGCTGCTATGAAGGATAGGAGAATTGATTTAGTTTACAAAATGTAGGTAAGTCGTACAAATATTCTACCCCTTCCACATAAAAAAAAATTGTGAAAAAAAATTATTGCGATATTTTCTTGCTTCATTTGCACTTCACTTACTTTTTCACCCGCGAGCCGCCACTGACATAAACTAAACTGCAGGTCCCTTGAAACACTTTACGACAGGATTTCAAAAAGTAAGCTACTTTTGTCAGTGTGAAAATTTAAACCAAAATAACTTGTAAATTAGTTATAATAATTTCTTGACCCGACGTCCACGTTAGTAAAGGTTGAATAAATTCTTAAATTTTAAGATAGATAAATTAGTGACATGTATTGTTTAAACAAACTGACTTACTTTACCCCATAATACCTTCCCATCGCTATTCTCAGAACTTGTTTCACCTTTGTGAAATTTGATTAAAAAAATAAAAATATTACTAAGTAGCATATTTGGGCAGAGATCACCTTCAGGCTCTGTTTTCCAATAAATATAGCTAAATTCACGCCCAGCGACTTTTCTCCCCCATTAGATTCTATGAGACTCCCAATTTTCTTTGAGGCGGGTGCCCACATTCCAGCGGGCAGCCGGATAAATGGTGGCGGGACCTCGGCTAATCCTTCGGGGTTAGCCCCAATAAATAATTGCCCTAATAATGGTAACCCCGTATTATTGACTAACTTAAAGCATGAGAATGATGTAACTAATTTTAGTACCAGTAGTAATAAGCATGAATTTTATAATAGTAGAAACCAACCATACGACTGTGAGAACCCGAAAAAAGAAAGTAACAGCTTAATAGATATAGCAAAAAAAAATTGACACTTCATGTAGGGCCAATTTGGGGGCTTACATGATAAAAATTACTCTTGTGAATTGCCTAACCTGCTAATCAGCTGACGTCGCTGTCCTCAGCCTCAAATTTGTAGTGGCAGTTCCTTGGAAATAAATCGAAACTTAATAGGAACTTCAAGTTATAAATCTTTTAGCCAACATTCTTTAGTATCTGTTGAGTGCACTATTGATTATCAAAATCAAAGCACCAATGTTGACAGTGGTACCCTAGTAGAGGTACAAGAATTAACTAAATTTAACAAGTTTATAGTTACTTTAAATAGAAATCAAGCTACAATGCCAATTACTAAATAATCTCAAAACGCTGCAAAAACCGACGTTTCGTTGGGTTTTCTCACCATCATAAGGTACAATTGCATGTTAAAGTACCTTTAGAAAAAAACTAACCCGATTAATTTAAATACAATAACCAAAAATATTAATACTCCTTTCGCTGAGTTGATAAGTGATCCAGAAGCCATGGAAGGACCCAACCACAATAATTATTCAGCCTACGAAAGCATTCTGTTCAGTACGAACCATATTTCCAACCAACAAACTTTAAATCCCGATCTTCCCCAATTTCAAAAATAATAATTTGCAAAGTTTCGATCATTCACCCCATCCCACATCAGAACAAAAGCAAGAACGCCGATGGCCGAATGCTGTATTAAAACAGTCACCAATAAATATATAAGCCAATGCAATATTTTGAATAATTATTTCCATAATCTCACAACAGCAATGATCGATTCTTTATAAAATTGTTTTTGTTTTGTATTATCCAATGATGAGTTCTTATTCTATATGTTCTGGTAATTTATTAGCAAAAATATATTTATTCCTGTTGACCGAAAATATTCATATTTGGGGGAGCAAGCATTATGTAATATTTGCTTTGCAGGGAAGAGCACTGCGACACATCACGTTAGGTTGATTTATTTCACTTGCTAATGATGCTAATATAAAATACGGGTCTCTATTTACTAAGTATGTCATACTTTATATTTTCCTGCTCCCATTCTGTTTAACTGCACGAAAAAAAACACTGTTTTTTATTAAAAGAACAAATCTCCATTTCGCTATACAATTTTTAGGTCAAAGTTAGCTGTGTAGTCTCTTATTTTTAATTTAAAATATTTAACTTGGGTAAAACTATTAAAGTATGTTTTTTTGTTTTATTATTGCCTCAGTCAATCTAATTAGCTCTAAATAAGAGCAGGTAACTAATTCAAATTTTTCACTGGTCAATAAGGAATAATTCATACTATATACTCTTAGATCCCTAAATAAACTATACAGATGATGCCTCGATTTGATGGCTTGTTTACGAACTGGTATATTTATTGATACAAATGAACGCATTATGAGTTTTCCTCCGAATGGAAAACGTCATACTTACTCGTTTATAGTTAAAAAAATAACAACATTTTCTATAATAAAAAACCTTTCTACAAAAGATGATATAAACACATATTTTTCTCTTTTTAAGCAATTAATAAAAAATGTCATACTTATTTGCATATAAACTGGCTAATAACACTCGAAGCGTCCTCCCTAGGTTTTTATCCAATTTACAAAGTCGTCTATCTTAAAAAGCGGATTTTCATGAAGTTTAACTTTTTAGACTGATTGGTTAACTGGCTTTCAATCGAGATATCAGTTTAATGTGCAGTATCAGATGATAGGTATATATAGAGCACAAAATGAAATTATCTAAAATGACCTAAAATGTTTAAATAAAAAATGCTGTTTGATTGTTTATTCAATTTTTACTATATAGGATGAAAATGCAAAAAGTAATTTAACCGATTTTTTAAATTCCCTTCTACTTTCAGAGACACGATTTTTTTCTAAAAATTGCATTTTTTTTTAAACTTGAACTTGTATTTGTTTTGTTGGCTATTCCATCAAATTGTTCTTACATTAACCACATTACCACAAGTTTCCGCACGAAATATACATTATTTTTGTTATGTCCCCAAAAGTTGCGGACAGCGATTGAAAGCAAAACTTTCGTTTTTCTACATAATTGGGCCGAGACTAAACTTCACTTAGAACCCTGTATATAAAATAATCATAATAAGGCATTATATTTATAATTTTCTTGTTTAAAGTGCATTATTCTAAGGACAGATTCGGAATTTCTTAGCCATCATCTTTCCTAAAGAAGCTACAAAAGTCGAATAAAACCATCCAATTTTCTAGCTAACTGAAAAATCGGTCTTTGTAATTTTATTACCTGACCTAAGTGACCCCAAAACATCTAAACTGTTTATTGAAACAACATTACTTGATTGCAATGGGTGTTTATCATCTAAAGAATGAGTTTCAATAGACAAATATTCCATTTTATTCAGCAGCAACATTTAAGTTTAAATAAAGTTCACAATTTTATCAAACAAAACACTAAATTATAAATAAACGGAAAACAAAAGAATTATAGTGATTTGTACCACTCCCCATTGATTATTAAAGATCCTGCTTAACTAAGCGGTTAGACGCTAAATGAATTCCAGAGAAATAGCTTCCCACATATTCCTACTGACATTCAGTAAATCTTCATGCTACCAAAAAAAAATTATATTTTTGATCTCAGTCATTAACAGAAAAATATCAAAAACGTTCGCCGTACTAAAACAAGCTTTCAAATTAAAATATTTCAAAAAATGTTTATTTCGAATTAATATTAAATGCCTAAAAGAGACACTTATCAATATCAGTTGACTGGTTTTCTAAATAGAAACGTATAAAACTGATGCTGAAATTGCAGTATTTGGATCCTTTTGAAGACCAATTTCTATTATAAAAATGCGTACCAGATTTAAATAGTAACAAATTATTTCTAATATATAGTAATGATTAATATATTATTTACTAACCAATAACTTTGATTCGCTGAAAAAATCTTCCTGCATCTGCATTTTGCTATCTGCAAATTCCATAAACAACACGAATAAAACCTACACATCATGAATCACAGTATGCGTAATTATCTACACAGGTAACAAAAAACACAAAAATACTTTCACCTCACTGAAACAGAAAAATTATCAGTCAAATTCTGTAAAATAATAACCGACTGCTAATGCTAAGTCCACGTTAAATTACCATTACACATATAGGACAACATAATAACATAAAATCTAAAAATCTGCAAACGTATGGTGCATAGACATGATGGCCTTGATTCACCTTATAATTATGACTGTACCCAGAGAATAAACAAAGTATTACTTTTTGCATCAAATTACATAATTGCTGTAATCAGCGGCTGCATCGCCAAAAAGTAATGTAATGCAATAATTGTTCCGATCGAAACATTTAAAATCGCTTTTTTTCTCCAAGCACTGTTATGATGCTAGAGTTTCGACACAGAATATATTAAGAAGATATAAAATATCTGTTAAGAATCGGTGGAAACTCCATGAAATTACCAGAGAACAATTTTTCTAAAGAAGATTTAGAGTTGTCTGCAAGAGTATATTCTTTCTTCTTATATAGGTTGTTGTGCATCCCAAACTCTTTTCTAATTTTATGTTCTATTGAAAGAGGCGGTATTTACTCAATCACATCTACCGTTTAAAAAAATCAGTAAATTCCTTTTACCCGAAACTTTCCTCGATATTAATATTTCCTTGTATTAGGAATAGTAAAGTGTGTTGAAAATGTACATCTATTTCATAAAAACTCAGTTTTATCGATTATTTTACCACAGTTTTACACCAAACTATTTTTTTCAAAAACATGAAATTTAAATACAAACTTTCTGTCTTTGATAATTTTCTGTATAAAAATATTGTTATTCATAATACTTTGTTGAATATATCTAAATCTAAGAGTCTCGAACGTCGCTGCGCAAATAGATATACAGACTTGTACAACTACTAGTTGAGATAAGTCGCGGTAATAAATTTTCCAGGAAACAAGTCGAAGTTAACTTGCTTATGAGGTCTCTCGTAAATAAAATAATTTAGTGCATAGATAAAAAATTATCTGGTAATAACTTTATGCATATCATATAACATGTAATTTATTTTATATTTTTATAAGTTTTTAGTGTATTTATTATTATTTATTTTTTATAACATTATTTACGTAGTCCACAAAAAATAAATTATGTCCTATTTTCCACGATAAAAAAAGGTTTTATTTCAGGAAATGGAATTTTACCGAATATTTAAACATTTCATTGGGTCGCCATTTTGTTTTGCTATATAGGATATATAGGATAAAAAATTACCAATCTATCCCTTTTTAACATCCGATGTTTGTGCAAATTTTCAAGTCAATTGGATAAATAGCTTTTGGTACTGAATTTTTGAACATTTCATCAAGCCGCCATCTTGTTCTGCCATAATAGATTTACACAAAATTGTAACAGTGTATCCCTACATCACACTTTATTTTTGCGCAAATTTCGAAGCCTATTCGATAAGTCATTTCTAAATAATGACTTTTTACATTTTGGGTTGGCGGTATTTTGTTCCACCATATTGGATTTCTACCAAAATGTAATCAGTTTATCCTCTTATGACCCTTGATTTTTGACCAAAATTTGAAGCCAATCTGAAGTAGTTTTTGAGCTTCGCCTCGTACAGGCAGACAGATAGACAGACCGACGGAAATGGGAGAACATGTTGTTCGGGAGCCAGAGACCCGAAACCGCAAATATCAGCAAAAATGCCCAGTACCTCCACTACAGTCAATAAGGCGCCTCAAATTTCTGAGGTCGTTCATAGCCACCCAGAAAATTATGATTTGGGAAAATTTGTCGGTACAACTAATATTCTTGATGATATCAGATTTAAACTTCTCACAACACCCTTCAAACCTTAGCCAAAATGTAGTTTTAAACAAAATGTAGTTTTAAACAAAATGTAGTTTTAAACAAAATGTAGTTTTAAACAAACGACTTAAGAATTTAAAAGCTTGAAAGACCTACATTAATATGCTAGAAAACATATGCAGTCAGAATGCAAGAAATTCTACTTCTTGAGAAATTAGTTTTAAACAAATTATAAAGCCTTTGAGAAGAATAGAAAGAAATTAAGGCCAATTATTTCCACTATATTTTTTGCGGCACACATTACATTTTGCTCAGACGAAATGATTCTAATAAAGTGAACTTTGAACATTTGCTTTATTTTAAAATTGAAACTGATGGCATATTGGTTGACGATCACATAAAAATTTGTCACAAGAAAAGTAAATATACTTCTTATCAAATACAAAATGAGCTAATAACTATTATATGCGGCAATGTTATAAGAAAAAATATGTGAACTGAGAAGGATGATAGTATTGGAGTTTCGCATTTGGCTGATGAAACGGCTGGTATTCTTGGGAAAGAACAGCTTTCACTTAAGGTCAGATATATTGATAAAGAAAGCATGATCAAAGAAGAATTTCTAGGTTTTACAGAACTAAAGTCGATTAATGCTCAAACAATATCTGACACGATTTTAACATTCGCTAATTCGGTCTTAATTTAAATAAGTTAACAAGTTTAGGATTTGACGTGTATGAAGGGAAGAGAAAACGGTGATAAAAAATTAATAAGGGATAAATACCATCAAGCAACCTCGTTTCGTTGTTTTTCTCCTCGACCGAATCTCATCGTTAATGATCTTAATGCTGTCCAGGAAGCCCGAAACGCCATTGGAATAATTAAAGAAGTAATACAAAAATTTAAAGAGAATCCTAAAAGTCGAAAAAAATATAAATTTATAAAACTGCTTGCTGAACATGTTAATTCCAAGAAGTCTGTCTTGCTACATGAAAGTTTTAATAGCGACGGTAGATCCAAAGCAAATCAGTTATCTCGTTTAACATCGACAACTCAATTCATAATCGGCCTTAAAATCATATCAAGATATTCATCGTAACTGGAACCAGTAACAAATAAGTTGCAGGCAGTAGCACTAGATTTGGGCTGTCCCAAGGAGAAACACTGTATATGAAATAAGTATTTTCATGTGAAATAAACGGCTAAACCAGTTTCGTTACTAAAAAAAATATTATATTAAGTATTACTTCCATTACCTTACTTTTATTATAAAAAGCATGTTTTTCAAGAAAATTGTGCTTAATATATATTTGTATATAGTTACATGCAGATATTGTGTTTTTCCTTTGGTATATGAATTCCGCAACAGTGCAACATTTAAGTAAGAAAAACACAGTAAGTTCATACTGTGATCTTCTTACTAAAGAAAAAAGTGTATTTTTAGTTTTATATGGAAACAAAATTATCGCTTTTTCTTGAAGCTCTCACAGCTTTTTCTGTATTCCCATGAACAGAACCTGTCGACATGTGGGTATGCCCTTTAGACAAGAATTCATTATTCCGTTTATATTTTTACTTACATTGCAATCAGCATTACAACTTCATGTCAGATAACGACGACACAAACCTTAGTATACACAAATAACTTCTGTGGAAAAAATACAAATACTGGGTTTCTTCTTAGGGCAACCGATTTGCTGAGTGTACAAAAACATATCGAAGACTTAATTTGCGCGTTTAAAATAGAGAAAATTCAGAAGTAATTTTTGTAATCATCTCTAAAAACTGCGAAGATTTAGCAGCAGATTTTGATATTAAAATTAAGATTCCAAGGGTAACAGGACGTCAGATTCACAGAGCAAACATGACTACAACTGCGGAGAAATATTTTAGAATAATCCTTCAGTGCTCTGACATCAGCTTTGGAGTTACGATTTTCTAAACATAGCAACATTGCCTTTTCAATAGCTCGATTACACCCAATTAACATATTTTTCCTGCCATGATAACTGAATTCTAAATCTTTTTGACGATTCCACCTAGAACATGTTTAATAGAGCGGTGATTCAGTACTCTATGAGAGAGTGGAAACTTGGTTAAGATCGACACTGTAGGAAAGTCAACTTTCGGAGTTACGTTTATTGAGCGTACATACAAATAAAGTGGATGAAAACAAAAAAGAATTTATTGAAGAAGTTATAGAAACCCTGACCAACAAATATTTTGTGTTAATAGATATTTATATTTATACAACCTAGAATGTGAAATAACACAAGAGAAACAAAAGTGAACATTTTGTGAAACCACATCATTCACGGCTTAAAGCACTCCACCACTATAATCCATTGCTATGTAACATAAAAAAGCCACATCGACGGTGCCAGTAGTGTGATTATTGAATAAACTTGGATCTCGCTATCTAAATGGGTTTTTACACACTACTTGTAGATAATTATTACTAAGCTGTAAGCAGGCATTGAACAATGATATATTGCCACATAGATTTCACCCTAACGGGGTCTATGTTTAAATTATACGTAGGTCTGTATTCGTTCCAATAAAAATCTATGAGAAAAAGAATTTCCCTATATTCTAATCACGGCATTAAGATTATCAGCATTTCATAATCATGTCATGAGTTTTTTGAGAGATTGATACAAGCTCGTATGATTAGATTGAGTGTTTGCCATTATAGTCAATAAACATAACAATTTGCATACTGGTTTAGCACATATATAAGTTGGCGTGGTTAGCGCACAACATCCAATTCTCCACGGCTGGCGCCAAGAAAACTCCAATTTTAAACTAAAATATTTTTTTATAATTATTTTTTACTTTTTAGCGGACACACTGCCGCCGTTTTGCTTTGCCATATCGGATTCTGAAGGAAACTGTACCATGTTTATCCCCATATCACATTTTGGCAATCGAGTGTGTAATTTTTCAGATTTACCTTGAACTGACGAACAGAAAAATTGATGAAAATGGGAACATATATTTTTTCGAATCTAGAGACTCAAGATTTACAATGTGAAAGTGAAAACAAAATAAACAAACAACAATTTTGTACATTAATTTAGCTGTCAAAAAGAGTTCAAGTATATACCCTAATTACCAAATCCCTCTCTCAGATCGAATGTAAAAGAAAAGAGAGAAATAACTTGCTATAAAAGTAATGATTTGACTGAATTAATGACAAATTTAAATTATATTATTAATATTTTGGACAGCCGATATTATTTTTAGAATTTTAAAGATTATTTATTCAAGGCAATCAACAGAACACATTAAAAAATTAAGATGTAGAATTATATGCAACCAACGTTGTTTCTAACTATATATAGTGAAAAATGTCAAAAACCTTCGCCGTTCTGAACCAAGCTTCATGCATACCTATATATATATATATATATATATATATATATATATATATATATATATATATATATATATATACAGGGTGGGGATTTTAAATGGAACGCTGCTTATAGCGGATCCGTGAATAAGATTTCTCTAAAATCCTGAAATAGGTACCCAAGGGTTTTTGTCGTTTTTGTCATGTAAACAATTTTTTTTTTCAAATTGGAAGGCACCTTTTGTGGCAACTTTTTTGAAAGCTTATTGAAAAAGGAATTTGCCATTAATATTTTTTTTGACATCTGTCAAACCATGTGTCAGAAATTTATTAAAAACCAATTTTTAAATATAATAACATTAATAATAACGTTAAAACTAAAATCTTACCTTTCTAGTGTAAAAATTGTTGAAAATGTGCCTCATTAACTTGTTGGCACAAACCCAAAAGATGGTAGAATTCTTCCCTTACTCGTTCCAAAACTTCTGGCGCGATTAAACGCATCTTTGCTCTAATTCTTGCCTTCAAATCTCCTAGATTTTCAAGTCTGGTTACATAGACCGTTTTTTTTAAATCACCCCATAAGAAAAAATCTAAGGTTGTCATATCCGGGGATCTGGGCGGCCACTCTATAAATCCTCGCCGTCCTATCCACCTATTTGGAAATGCAACATTTTAGAACTCTCTTACATTTCTTGCAAAGTGGGGAGAGGATCCATCCTGTTGAAAAAATATCTTTGGATCTAGATTTCCATTATTGGGGAATATTGTTTGCAGTTGTGGTATTAAAAATGTTTATAGAAAATTTAAATAGAGGTTTCCATTCCGAACCGAATGGTCGATTTCGTCTTGCATAGGGTCCTTGTCAACCAAAAAGGCATCTGGGAGTTCTTGAGGTGTAAATAGAGTTAAACTTAGAATAACTGCAACAATTCATGAATATTTGACATTGTACCTTACCTATTTGAAGCCAAATGTTAATCAAAACAATGGATCAATTGTTATCAGAACATCAGGTTAATCCCTCTCATTAATAATATAATTTACGTTTCATTTTTTAAATTTTTTATTTATTTTGTCAAAATAAAAATATTCGTTTGATTTGTGTATGAATTTTAAGAAAGCTAAGATTGTTGCTTTGTTTTCGTTTATCAAAATATTCACAATGTGTGAGTTAATATTGCCCTAGTTTTTGTAATAAACAAAAAAATACAAATCAGTCGTTTTACTAAAGGTATAAATAAAATTGTAATTACTTTTTCGCAACAAAATGTTTTACAAAAAAAATGTGAGGAGTGTTACTACTGTCGGCTGTGAAAAAAAATACATTTCACGTTACACAGTTTAATACAATTTAATATTAAGTAAGAAAATCGTCAAATGGTTTACAGGACAAAAAGTTTTCGAAACTCTGGTTTAGAGGTTCAAGACTTTGCCCAATGATTGCCTAGTATAAGGGTTAAATTCCTTTGAAACATAAATACATTTCTGTTTAACTTTTAAACTTACTTGATTGATAGTCTAAAATAAACGTTGCTTCGGTAGATTTTAGTATCTAATCTATTTCAATTTGTCGGTTGTCCAATGCGGCCATTTATTCTACTCTTCTATCTAAATCATCCTCCAATAACTCTTGTACTGGGTGCATTTTAAATGGTTTTATGCCAGCAGAGTTTGTGATCTTTAACACCGTTTTATAATCAATATTGTTGTCATGAGATAAATGCCTTGCTGGTGTAGTTGAGTTTTCTTGATAACTCAAAAGGATATCTAATTTAGTATCATCTGATACTTTTGGGGTTCTTTTTCAAGAATCATGTCTTACATTGCTTAAATCTCTAAATTGCTTTTCAATTTTGCTAACTGTACTTCGCGACCAAGGAGGTAAATCTGGATGATATTCACGAAACAAAGCAGCAAGTTCTTCTTGACTTCGTTTTCTTTCTCCATACCCGATCATCATCAGTGTTTTGATTATTAACGTTTCAGTTAAATACATCTTTAAAAAATAATCAAAGATTTAAAAATTTTAAATTACTTTACACACAACGCAATTAACGATATTAAAAGCGTATGATGTAAAAAGTACCTTTGTTCGGGGCGCAATATCAAAGAAGTGTATAAAATGTTTACTTTTCTTCCGTAAAAAATGCAAATACAAATTAAAGTTAATCTATTTATTTATTTACTAAGAACTGTTTATATAGTGTTTGTATCGTCATTTTGACAATTCCTTACTATGACAATACAAATTGCTAAGCACGGCCGCCTACTTAAAACTTTTACTGGTGCCGTTCAAAGGATGGACTACTTTCATTTAACATACATTGTCTATTTCTGGTACGTCATTGCATATCCCTCGGCCAACTATGATCGATCCTGGTTTTGTTTTTTACATTGCACCATCGAGCTATACCTTAAGATACTAATATTTACTCCGTTTCCGCATTGCACTCATAAACTACTGTACATCAGCATCCGCAATGACGTCAGTTCCGCGGCAAAAGAATTAAAGGAACTAGTCTATCCTGGTGCCGTTGACTGAAGCAACGCTGGTGTCTAGAATTATTGGCGTTTAAAAACAATCTTTAGCTACTGCGAGCAATGTGTAAAATAGTCATTCAGGTATGGTCATAGAAAAAATTAGTTTTTGTTGGGAAAATTCGGGATATTTGAAGGTCAGGATTCGGGCAGAGATACGTTTAATCGCGCCAGAAGTTTTGGTATGGGTAAGAGAAGAATTCTACCATCGCTTGGGTCTGTGCCAACAAGTTAATGGGGCACATTTTCAACAATTTTTACACTAGAAAGATAAAATTTCAGTTTTATTGTTATTATTAATGTTATTATATGTAAATAATAAATTTCTAACACATGGCTTAACAGATGTCAAAAAAAATATTAATGGCAAATTCCTTTTTCAATAAACTTTCAAAAAAGTTACCAAAAAAAAAAGTTTCCCCTTTTGGGGTCCCAGTTTTTGTTTACTTGACCAAAACGAAGCCCATACAAAATCTTTGGGTACCTATTTCAGGATTTTAGAAAAATCTTATTCCCGGATCCGCTAGAAGCAGCGTTCCATTTAAAATCGCCACCCTGTATATATATATATATATATATATTATGCGAAAAAATTATTGAAGAAATGGTAAATGTCAAAGGATTTTTCGTATTTGCATCACTTGTTTTTTAATCCCTCATAATAAATAGATACAAAATAACGTTATATTCCTTACTGATTCTAAATGCTTAAAAGACACACTTATCAAAATCGGTTGACTCGTTTTCTAAATAGTAACGTATAAAAATGATGTTAAAATTGCGGTGCATCGAACGTTTTGAATACCAATTTATATTAGAGAGATGCGTAAACCAGATTTAAATAGTAACAAATTATTTCTAATACAACGTAATAATTAATAAACTACATATGATTTACTAACCAATAACTTCGATTTGCTTGAAAACTTTCCTGCATCTGCATTTTGCTCTCTGTAAATTCCATAAACAATACGAATAAAACCTACTCATTATGAATCACAGTATACGTAATTATCTTGATGGGTAACTAAAAACATAAAGAACACTTTCACTTTACTGAAGCAGAAAAAGTACCAGTTAAATTCTATAAAATAATATCCGACTGATAATACGAAGTCCGCGTTACATTACTATTACCTACTAAAGGACAACATAAAAATACAAAATCTAACAAAAAATCTAAAAATCTGCAAATGTATCATGCATAGACACGGCTGCATTGATTCATCTCTTAATTAAGACTACACCAAAACAAAGTATTACATTTTTGCATCAAAATACATATGCATAATTGTTGCATCGCAAAATAACGTAATGTAATAATTCTTCCGGTGAGAAGATTTAAAATTACTTTCTCTCCCAAGCATTGTTATGATGCTAGAATTTCCGCAGAAAACATATAGAGAAGAAATAAAATATCATTTAAGAATCGGTACAAAATCCTAAATTTTTCTGTAAAAATAAATATTATTTCTTCTTATACGATGTTGTACCGGGTGGCCAACTAAGAATGGACGCCGGCCATAACTCGCTAACCGTTAATCATATAACTTGGGGGAAAAAAATTATTAGCTAAATCGACTAAGAGAAATCGCTGGAAAATATTTTGAAGTTCCGCATATGGCCGCTAGGGGGCGCAACTGTTATGGTCAATCAGAAAAAGGGCTGTTTCTTAAAAAATATTCATGTAAAGGTATATTATAAATACTGCCATCGTAAAGAGTAGAAAAATTGTGATTTTTTTGTTAAGGATATTTTGCTCTATCTCGTAAAATGTAGTGGTGGGGGAAGGTCAAACATGTTTTTATTTAAATGTCAATAACTCCGTTATAAGTCAACGGAATTGAACAAACTAGGTCTCGTTTAAAAGAGCCCATCTTAACTAATAATCTGATGTAAAAAAAAATCCGATTTGATTTCGCCGTGGTAACTAGAGGGCGCTGATTGACATCACAACAATTATTACGCATTATTTTGAAAATTTTAAATAGCACGCTATATCTCTTTTAACACAATTTAATATAGGAGGAAATTCTCAATAAGTCAGTGCAAATTTCAGCTTCCTAACTTTTTTCAAACCGGAAATATAAATAAAACAAATATTAGGGCGCTGGGTACGCAACATCTCCCTAATCTGTATGGACATAGCCTACATCACAATAATTCAGTAATAATACCACAGATAATATTCAAAGCAAATCGCTAAAAATTATACTAATGTTCTGAAATAACCACCAGGTGGCGCAGTAGGAGTCAATAAGTGCAATATTAATTTTTCATTATAATGGGAAATGAAAGCCATTTAAATGGAACGTGTGAAAGAAACGATAATAAAAATATAATTCAATTAATGCCGCCCTAAATGTTCAAATTGTCGGCCATCGTTTTCGATGCACTTATGCATCCTATCTCGCGTGGATTAAACTGCAGCCTCCAGTTCACCAACTGAAATAGTATTTATACAGTCTCTTATTCGCTGAATCATATTTTCCCGTGTAGTGGGTCTGGTGGCAAAAACTAAATCTTTCACTCGACCCCATAAATAAAAATCTAAACACGTTAGGTCGGGTGACCTAGCTGGCCATGGAAGGGTGCCGCCTCGCCCTATCCATCGGCCAGGATAGTGGGCATCTAAAAATTCCCGAACGTTGACGGCGAAGTGCGCTGGACAACCATCGTGCTGGTATACCAATCGTTGTCGGACGTTCAGAGGTACGTCCTCCAACAAAATCGGCAATTCCTCCCTTAAAAATCTTAGATATCTCTCACCATTCAATGGATTATCGAAAAAAAATGGTCCGATAATTCGTCCGCCTAAAATCCCTGCCCAACAATTTACAGACCAACGGCCTTGGTGCTGGACTTCGCGCATCCAATGTGGATTTGTTCTGGACCAATAATGTGTATTGTGAAGATTGACACGTCCATCGCTCTGGAAGGTAGCCTCATCGGTCCACAATATTCGCCTCAGAAATTGCCGATCTTCCCTCATTACACCCAAAAGCCAGTGACAATGGTTTAGTCTGTGATCAAAATCTGCAGCAGTCAATTCCTGATGCAGCACTAAGTGATATGGATGTAACCTAAAACAAGATGAAGATATTTAATTGATGTTCCAGGAAATTATTGGTTTTCTAGGCTTAAAGACCTATGTGACATCAGAATCACGTGACTTTTGTTAAAAAATATGTCCAGTTTATATTTGCAATGTCGTTGCTTACCTGTGCTCTTTGAGTATATTTTGAACAGTGGTTCGCGTTACTCCTAGGTCTAGCGCAATAATTCGAGTACTTAGTTGAGGATTAAACTCGATATACGCTAGCACATTAATTACATTCTCTTCGGTGCGTCCTCTGCGTTGTCTGCGGTATACGGGAATATGCACGTTTCCAGTGGTTCGCAAACGTTGGATCACTCGAAGAAAAACCTTTTTACTTGGGTGGCGTCTCTGCGGATATTCCTGCGCATATACTCTTGCAGCAACCGTAGCATTTCTCAAACATTCAAAATAAACACCTATCATGTCGAATAGTTCTTGATTTGTATAAATCATTTTGTTCTTAACACAACGCAACACGAACAATAACAAATCTTGAACAAGAAAAATACGAACTACAACAATAACATGAACAACAGCAACTAGAAAAACTCAAAAAACACGAAAATCTCGGACAAAAACGCGAAATGATAGCAATACTATTAGGAAATTCAAGAACGATAAATAGCAAGTAAAAGGCACTGACAAGAAACTATTGTTTATTTTTTGACGTATTACTTTCAATTTTGTTTTCACAGCCTACTATTTTTTTTGCTTGATGTAGCAGAAAATTGCTAAGGAATTATTATTTATCTATGTTTTTAGTTTATTGTTATTCTTGTGCATAAATTGTCGATTTTAAGAAAGACGGAGATTTGCAACGGTCGAATATATTAGGATTTTTCTTATTTATTACCTTATAATATCTAACTTACTAAAAATAGAGTAAACTACAAAAAAATTTAGAGAAAAGTAAAATTGCGAGTAAAACTATGCTTATTAACGTCTACTGCGCCACCTGGTGGTTATTTCAGAACATTAGTATAATTTTTAGCGATTTGCGTTGAATATTATCTGTGGTATTATTACTGAATTATTGTGATGTAGGCTATGTCCATACAGATTAGGGAGATGTTGCGTACCCAGCGCCCTAATATTTGTTTTATTTATATTTCCGGTTTGAAAAAAGTTAGGAAGCTGAAATTTGCACTGACTTATTGAGAATTTTCTCCTCTATTAAATTGTGTTAAAAGAGATATAGCGTGCTATTTAAAATTTTCAAAATAATGCGTAATAATTGTTGTGATGTCAATCAGCGCCCTCTAGTTACCACGGCGAAATCAAATCGGATTTTTTTTTTACATCAGATTATTAGTTAAGATGGGCTCTTTTAAACGAGACCTAGTTTGTTCAATTCCGTTGACTTATAACGGAGTTATTGACATTTAAATAAAAACATGTTTGACCTTCCCCCACCACTACATTTTACGAGATAGAGCAAAATATCAGTAACAAAAAAATCACAATTTTTCTACTCTTTACGATGGCAGTATTTATAATATACTTTTACATGAATATTTTTTAAGAAACAGCCCTTTTTCTGATTGACCATAACAGTTGCGCCCCCTAGCGGCCATATGCGGAACTTCAAAATATTTTCCAGCGATTTCTCTTAGTCGATTTAGCTAATAATTTTTTTCCCCCAAGTTATATGATTAACGGTTAGCGAGTTATGGCCGGCGTCCATTCTTAGTTGGCCACCCCGTACATCCCAAACACTTGTATGTTCTGTTGAAAAACATATTTATCTCAATCATATCTACCGCTTAAAATAACAAAAATCAGTAAATTTCTTTTACCCGGAACTTTTCTCGTTATAAATATTTCCTTTTATTTGGAATAGTGAAGCGTGGCCCAATTTAGTTCCGCATCCATTTAGTAACACATATACATATACTGTCTTTTCAAACATATTTTATTGGGCGCCATTTTATTCCACCATATTGGATTTGTGCCAATATTTTCGACTTTCTACCTATGTCACATATAATGCTTGCACAAAATTTGAAATTAATCTGATTTCAAATTTAATTAATTAAAATCAATTTATCTTATTAAGCCGGCATTTTATTTTGCCACCTTGGATCGTAAATTTCAACATGTTCTACCAGTTCATTCCTATGTAACACTTGATTTTTGTGCAAAATTTGGGGTAAATTAGTTTTTTAGTAATAATTTTTTTAACATTTCACTAGGGTGCCATTTTGTTCTGCCATAATAGATTGTTACCAAAATATGACCCAGTCATCCTCATACGACCCTTAATTTTTGTCTAAAATTTAAAGACAATCGGGTAAGGAGTTTTTAGCTACGCCACATACTCACAGACAGCAGTGGCGGCTCTTCCGTAGGGTCATTTGGTCAATAACCCCCAAAAATATTTCAGAAAATAAATTATTCGTTTGACCGTTCCTCCTAATAGTTGTAAAACGCGAACCTTGGGAAAAGTTAAATACGCTACACTATTAGCCGCGCGCGGCGGTTCGAATGGTCTCGTTGCGTTCCTTAGGCATAATAAAATGCGCTATACCAAGCTAGGCTGGGCAGTCCGAATTGCCCTAATTACCTTAAAGCTTGACAAAAGTACCCGAAGATTTCACAGCTACCGAGCGGCAGCCGAACGTGATAGCAAATGGAATATGAAATCGCGATTTGGGTCATCAGCCGGTTTCTTCTCATAATTCAATCGATCGGTCGCGGCATCACGCGCCATACGGAAGTTCAATTGTTCAGAGGTCGCGCGGTCGATATTCTTTCTAACTCGATATTATTTCGGACGTTTTTAATGGATGAAAATTGATGCAAAAATAACCTATTTCAAGTTGGTTTATGTTTAAGTTGAGAATGTAGATGAAATAAAATGTCGGTAGTCCAAAAAATTAAACAACTAAAGAGTGCTAAAGAACGTAATTTTGAGAAAATAACCGAATTCAAGGTAAATGGTCGCAATTTGCCAGAACTTAGTAGACTACAAACTAGTAAAGACAAAAATAAAGAGTTTCATCGACACTTTCGCAAAAGTATGTACGATTTTGCTAACTGGATATGTGGTTTTGAAGTCTCTAACTCATTTTACTGTTATGTTTGTTTGTTGTTTTCTAAGGACTCGTCGGACTTATTATGGTGCAAAACCGGTGTTAAAGACTTAAAACCCTTAAAAGAAAAAATAAAAAACATGCGTTTTCTGCAGATCACATGAAATGTTCGGTGAACTATGCTACGGTCGGAAGTGTTGATGTTCACACTCAGCTAGACACAGCTTATAGAAAATCCCTTTGAGATTTTAATGAAAATGTGTTAAAATTATATTTTAAATAAAATTATAGATTGTGTAAAATTTTGTGGGGCATTCGAGCTGGCCCTACGTGGACATGATGAAACGAAAAATTTTAAGTAAAATGTAAAAACAAATTTTTAGTCATAATTCTTTAACATTTCACTAGACCGCCATTTTGTTTCACCTTCAACAAAAATTGCACACTGGAGAGTTTATAGTTTTCTTAATGAGGAAACATTTTCGTCAAAAACATCAAAAACCTTGGCAATTCCTGAACTTTCAAGCGCATATTGTTTTGCTTCCGGAAATATTAAATTTAGATGGACCTCAAATACAGTTATGTTGTCATTTGATGATTTTTGAGCATTTACCGAATGTTGCGAGAATTGCAATTTTCACAATTAAGTCGACAAACCGCACTTTTTCCTAAAATGGCCTATTTTATCTATTTTTGAAATGTCTTAGTTTTATGTCAAACTATAAACGTATATTTTTTAAAACCTCTTGATTTAGATTTATATTTTCAACTGATATCGTAACTAAATTTTTTAAAAATTTAGTGGTTGCCATGATATTGGGAGGAGTGAGTGAGTGAAGAGTGAGTAACCATTGTTTTGGTTTTGTGCTATTTGATAGGTAATTACAGGCTAATAACAACAACAAGCAATGGCATACACGTTTTAAAGTTGTGTGGGAGGCTACATTTGCTAGGAACTCCAGTGATACGACCGTGAAATGTATGGTTCAAAATACAATAGTTCACAATGTCCCTAATATGGCGCAGTCTTTATTCATCTATCTTACTTAAGCTATAGGCGATGTTTTTGGTTCTTGCTAGTTAGTAAGACTACTTTCAAGACATGAGACTACAGACAAGTTGAGAATAATCCTGAAATTGTACTGAAATTCTGGACATTGTGGCGGACGCATGTATTAAATAGGGAATAACCAAATATTAATATTTTGCATAACGTTTTATTACAAAATTATTAAAATTGCAGTTTTTTGAAAATCATAAAATGAAGGCGAAACAAAAGACATAAAAATGAAATTGAATATCGGATCAACAATAAAAAATATATTGTTTGGATAACAAATATTTGTTATTGAAAGGAAAAACTGTTGATATCTAAGCAGATCAAAAAGGAAATAAATTTGACAGAAAGATCAATATCAGTATTTAGAGTAACTCATTTCACAGAATTCATTGAACTCTACTGGATACTTTTGTAACTGTAGTAGGAACAGATCCAAATATTTAAGTGGAAACTTTGAAAATATTTTGATTAATCTCAAATTGTAGGCATAACAAATATTATTTTATATGCAGGATATGAATTAATCATGTAGAGAATTTTTGAAAATGATTTATGTGACCAAAAAGAACTAAAAGTCATGATAAACAGGAGTCCGCAGTTTATTTATTTTTATTTATTAATTCATGTTACATTTCACAAAAAAGTGTGCGCACGTCATAGTATAATACTGTAATAACTTACTTTCTAATGTACATAACTACAATGATATTACACAACAATTATAAAATACTAATAGAGACAAATACACAGCTTAAAACAAAATTTAAAATGTATAATTTTAAAACTCCTGCAATGAATAAAACGAATTTGCAATAAGAATTTGTTTAATTTTACTATGGAATGCTTTATAAGGCAGATTCTTTAGGTTTTCCGGCAGAATATTGAAAAATTTAATGGTCAAGTATCCAGGACCATCCTGACATCACCTCAGACGTCAGTAAAGAGGGACCAGGTGGTTCTTACTTCTGGTGACATGCTCATGTATGTCCTCATAAGTCAGGAAACTGACTGAAGATTTTGCAAAATATACAAGCAAGGTACAGTGAGAATTCTTACACTAATAAATATATTCCTGCAGTCGTCTCTATAGTTGAGATGCGCAAGAACCCTCACTGACGAGAATTGCATATGATACATGGGGCTAAAAAAGTGCAAAGTATGATGTTCTTAGGACGCTTGATGAAACACAAGATGATAAATTCCATAGAACGTATATACCCTGATTCAGCTTACCGGCAACAACATCAGTGTGAGGGCCCCACTGCAACTCCGAATATAATATGACCCCCAGAAATTTTGCCTCCATTGTCCGGTCCCCTTCCTCTGGTCTGGTCTTTGTTAAAAAGCCATCTGTTGGAACAAAACCACAGCTCAGCCTCATCTTGTGCAACTACAGACCTTCCCATTAAATCTTCTCTTGTGTTAACAGTGAGGGAGAGGTTGTGTCATCAGCAAAAAGGGTGTCATCATCGGGCTGTATTCTTGACAGGTAGATCATTAATATAGATGAGAAAGATAATAGCGCCAGTATTGAGCCTTATAGGACACCAATAATAACACTTCTCTTCGCCGACACCACACCATCATACCTCACCATTTGGGTCCTATTACTTAAGTAGGTATATTAAGTAGCATATCAATACAATCACGGCGGAGGTTATGAGCCTGTAGCTTTTTTAGGAGAATACTATCAACAAAATCAAAGGCCTTGCTGAGGTCACAAAATAGAACTGTGCTATACATTTTCCTGTGAAGTGTCTCCATGATAAGTGAAATCAGGTCAAGTATACCCATAACGGTGTTCTTCCCTTTCCGAAAGCCAAATTGAAAGTCGATAAAGAGAGCATTTGACTCAAAAAAATCCAGCTGTAGCTCCCCCTAATGGCTAGTTTAAAGTATGTTTTTACGACTCTACTTTTTATAATACATTCTACGTATTATTTTTTGATTGTTTATTATCTATGTAACTAACAAAACATAATTCGACAACAACAACACCACTTGAATTTGAACCTTTTGCGAATCGTTTACAACGAATACCCAAAGATGTCGCGAGAAAAACCACGCGAATACACTTGCGAAATTCTGTAATTCTGCGTATTTTTGACATCACCAAGCTAACCTAACTAACCTTACAATATTTAAAACCGATTTTCCTGGAAGTTTTCGGTTTTTGATTGCGTTTTATTTAGCTCTGGACGTTTTCTAATTAGTAGTTTGATTTATAGAAAATTAGAGATTTTACTTACAGAAGAGTTTATTTTGTTATTGAGTTATTAATTTACGGATGTTTAAAAGTTGAAAATATCATAAAACCTTGAACTACATTAATAGTGGTTTTCCTTTTAGAGAGAATATTGCCCAATCTGAGTTAATTTAGCCTATACTTATTTGGCTAAGTTAGATTTCTTCTAAATAGAAAGCCACTGTGCGAGTGGCGGTTTTATCAAAAAACCAAATGGGCAATGCCCCTCCAAAAAATGCACATTATAAATTTACAACAACAATTGCTAAAGTTATTTTTTAAATGAAACAAAATTCGCTTAACATTATAACTTATTTTGTAATATTTTCGTGGGGTTTATGACTTTTTTATTAGGTTATTGCATTTATTTTGGCTTTCCATATTTTGTTTTTATATTTTTTTCTGTAGTTATTGCTGGCTGTTCACAAGACAATACTGCTTGTTCAGCTCTCTCAGAAAGCCAAGATGTTCCTCGTTTTTAACTCCTCATTAAACCATACAAAAGTGCTGCCCTGGTCCGACCTCACAGTATAAGTTTTTCTGCAAAAGAGTAAAGGTAAAGCATATTAAAGAATCTGCATAAATCGTTCAAATGTACGTTCCGCATTTGTATCTCCGGCTGTGATGAAGTCCCAATACTCCCGAGATAACTCTTATGGACACTAAACAATGCCTCCTGTGTGGCTTAAAAACATTCTTATTCTGAGTGAAACCTGTTCTTCATTGATAAGAATCCTGACAATCTGGCTTCCATGATCGGAGAACCCAATGTCCAGCACCCTTGAACCATCAATTGCATATCTTGACTGCAAAATATATGTCCAAGTCCCCTCGTATTGGCTCAGACACTCTCTGTTCTAGATCAAAGTTCGCCAAAAGATCACAAAGCCGAACTGTAGCAGTCTCGGAAGTGTTAAAATGAACATTAAAATCACCTGCTAAAACTACCTGTGTGTTTGGGCCTATTTTTGTCAGAACTCTCTCCAATAATGTAGCAAACGTGTCAAGATTTCCCGAGGGGCATCTATAGTTAGATAAAATACATAAATTTAAATTATAATCCATGCTCAAATAACAAAATAACTTAAATCTAATTTTCCTTGTATAAAAATTGCAGTCCCACCACCTATGGATTGCTGTCTTGAAGAAAAAGCCTTCAGTTTAAATCCTTATATTTGGATAACTTGTAGTTGCTTCTCAAACAGCCAGTGTTCCGATAGGCATAAAACGTTGATATTCTTGCCTGCAAGAAAGCTTTTGATTCATCAACCTTTCTTCTCAGAGATCGTACATTTGCATGAAGGACCCTTGTTTCCGTAGGTGTGGGTCTTGTGTAACCATTTTTTGGCGTTACAGATTCCGAAAATGGTTAATATCCGCCATAGATTTGGGCACAAATACTTTTTGGTATAATCTTAAGGCGCTGCAAGTTTTAATGAACTACAGTACTTTTCTTTTTTTATTTTCATTCTTTCACAGGTGTACCCTTTGAAGTAATTTTCCTTTAGAAACGATTCGATGTCTTCACAGTGCTGGTGCCAGGCTTGATAGAAACAGAAAAGAAACTCTAGTTGTGGTTTTAAAAGTAATGACGTTTTCATTGATACCCTTTAAGGGCTCAGATGGATTGATTTATTAATAAGTTTTTTATTGGCTCTATTCTTTCGATATCCAACTTCTGTCCATTTGTTTTCGTTTCTGTCGTTCTCGTGAGTGATCGTGATCGACGGTGCATCGATTATCGCAGGATTTTCAGCAGTAGTATTACATCTTTCCTTATATCGGACTTTATCTCCTGAATTCTGTAAAGGGTATTTTTGCAATTCTTTATATATGTGATTTTAAAGCTTAGGTGATTTTTTAATTGAAAGCAAATAATAAACCTACACGGAGTAATTTTGTCTATTTTATTAATCTAAATTTTGTTAACGGATGTTTTTTTATTATCAATTCTAGTCATTTCTTCAGAGAATTTGATATCATTTTTCTTTCTTTGTAGTTTTTCATGTAATGAGAAGCCAATACATAAAGCAGATAAAATTAATTTGTTATTAGTAATGTAAGTTACAAAAAATAACTGATATCTGAAAGCTGTAGCATATACAAAGTCACATATCCAAAAAATATTTTAAACTATGCAGGATGGTCAAAAAAAGCTCAAAAGAAAAATATACTTTTTTAAAAATTAAATCCTTTTACACTCTTGATTTTTTTCTTCAATTTATTGGTAGATAATCTTAAAATATTAATAATTAGTTCAGAAAACAATAGATATATTTCGACATAAAAATATAGGAAACAAAGAACATTCAGCCATCTCTTAATAATAGAATAACCGAGTGGGCGCGAGGTAAATTTAGTAGCAATAAATATGAATGAATCACACTCTAAACCGTAAACAAAAAGATACATTTATTCGTAATGTTCAATGTTCTTGTCAATGAAAAAAAAATTAAAAATTAAAATTAAGAATTGCTGGAATTTATCAAAGTAGATAAAACTGACATCGTGTACAATTAGTACTTACCAGGATGTAATATAGTGGAAATTTTAATTGGAATTAATTTGTAACCAAGAACGTTAGAAAATCCAAATACACGTCTATTAATATTCAAGGAATTTTATTTTGTAATTATATGGTGGAGAAACTTAACACATAAAATTGAATACCATTTAAATAATTTCGATAGTATTTTTTTAAATCTTTAAATTTCTACCAATTAAAATATGTATTGTATTTGTTATTTAATGACTACTAAGACAAGGGGTTCACAAGGTATATCGTTTCAAATTTATTCCAGTAAAGTTTCCACTCTTTATATTCCTAATATCTAATGGGGTTTTCCCCTTTATTTATCACCTTTCGACATCGCCAAGACGTTGACCTAATTAGATTATTAATTGAATGTTGTGGAATATTGTGCCATTCCTCCCTTGTAGCTTCGGTGAGCTCATCAAGAGTTTGGGGAGGATTTTATCGTTGTCGAATTTTTATTTTTAGGTGACTCCAGACTTGCTCAATAGTATTTATGTCAGGAAATTGTGATGGCCAAGTCATTATCCGAATATGATGTTCTGCTAAAGTCTCATTTACAATTCTTGCACGAAGAGGCCTAGCATTATCATCAATAAAAATGAAGTGTCGGCCAAAGTTATTTGCAAAAGGCACTACAATATCCAAGATACAATTATCCCTATACACATTTGCCTCTATCGTTCTCCCCGTTATAAACAAGTCTGTTTTTCCATTAGCAATTATTCCACCTCAAACAGTTATTCCTCCACCTCCAAAAAGTCACTTCTCGTTTTGAATACCCCTCGTTTAAGAGTCGGACACAATGGCTTCAAATAATAATAAAAGCACGCTTGCTTGTTTTTTCATGGCCTTTTGGCCCTTCTGTTAGTTTCTTAATTCTTTGAAATTACACTTTTTTCCTGAAGTTTGCAAATTGCATTTTTACTATTCTTTGTATATTAAAAAACAGTGGTTAATAACTTTTTAAATTTCATGCAAACATTAACCATAGGCAGAATAATTCTTCAATATTTTATTAAACTCAGTTATTTTCATGCATACATTTTTTTAAATTGAAAATTATAGGGAATTTTTTAAGTATGTATGGTTTATTTATAACTAGATTTTCGATACTGGTTGTATAAAAAATATATAAATAACATAAACTTTATATAGGTTGTTGCAAACTCGAAGCTCATGCTCAATGGGATCTCGCAGAAAAGTAAGAAGTAATGACAAGTTTTAATAGCGAGAAAGTTACGCGTTGTATAACTTTCATTTTTATAACTGTCGAAAACAAAAAACTGAACTATTTTAATTGATCTCACTCACTTTATTTGAGGCGTTGTATAAACAACATTTTGCAAATTTGTTCAAAATGGCATTTTTTATATTTCTAATCTGAAGGTTCGGTCCCAATCACCAATCCCATGAATTTAAACATGATACTGTATATTCTATTCTAATAATTTATTCGATTTGAATAAATGGCACTGAGCTAAAGACTAAAGATACCAATGCATTAAGAACTGCATTACGTAAAAATGTGTTCAAAGCATTAGATCCCACAAAAAATTTAATAAAATATAAGCCTACAAAATGTAAAAAAGCGATTGCAAGCAAACTATTTAAATTAAAGATGAATTTTAAGAAATTACACTCTCAATTGAAATTTAGGGTTCTGTAGTTAAATCTAAATCCAATAGTTTTTTAATAATTTCCGTCTTTTTTGGTAAGTGTAGTTATGCCGTCATTAGGTATAGGCAACCTTTAATTAATCAAAATTGAACCTTACTTTTCTTGGGAAATTCTAATATACAATAAAATACAGTTTTATCGATTAAAAAATGTAACTTTAATAAATTTTTGACGCACCCTGTATACCTGAGAATAACTTAGAATTGTAGGACTATCTGATCTGCATATATCCTGCAAGGTTCATTTAAAAAGAAAGTAGCGTTCAGTAGTTAGAGACGGACGGGTAAGTTGTGCCCCACCCTGTATTGAGGTTTTAATAATTATATATTTTTTGGACACTCGGTATACGAAGACAAGAAAACATACTCAATTAGGTACAACTTTAAGAAAAAAGGGCCTAAAATTGGTAATTTAAAAAAAAATCAAAATTACTCAGTCTACAGGTAATAATCCTACGAAATTTAAAAACCACCGTCCCGAGGTTTGAAGTCACTTTTACCAAAAATAATAAGAAAAAGTAAAAATATCCTTTACGGAATTCAGGAGAAAAAGGTTAATTTAAGGAAATGGAAAAGATATATACCGGTCTGAAAAAAATAATTAATACGCCCCTAAAGTAAAATTAACATTCGGAATGGCAAAATTGTATTTACTTTTTCCAATACGTCCATGGAGAAGCCAAAACGATTAAAACAATAGTCTTTTTAATAAAAGTATTTAATTAAGTGACAAAAATTATGAAAAAATGCGTGAAAGAAGAAAAAAATTAATTAAAAAAGAAACAAATCAAATATTAAAATTGTGACAAATTAAAACCCATTTATTGGGTATATACAAAATCCGTGCAAAAAACTACTTTTGTCCTATCTCTCGTATATACCATAACAAAGCAACACTTAAAACACACATATCACAAAAATATTATCTAAACATAAGCCTACAAAATGTAAAAAACCTTTTGTAACAAACCATTTTGTTTACAAGTTTACGTTTAAATTAAATTTTAAAAAATCGTACCTCAATTGCTCAATAGTGTATTTCTAATTCTAATCCTAGCTGAAACACAAAAAACTTCATGGTAATATGAAAAAGCGAAACCCGCTATATCAGAAATACTTTTTTTAAGACTAAATAAGTAAGCCGTCTTTGACATAAAATATTAAAAGCACGTTCATGAAACACCTTCTGCATTGATAGGCTTCAAACCTTTGAATAAATAAATGTACAGGAAAGAGCCTAGCTGTCTGTGACTTTGACGGGACCGGGAAGGTCCCAAGATTCAAAACGATGGCCCGTCAAAATGACAACACCTTGTTTCCGGTTTTCAATGGCGTATCCATTTTGATTTTTACTTTGAAATTTAGGAAGTAATTTGAAAACTTATACTTTTGAAAAAGAATTATAATTAAGGCATGAACTAAATTAAACAAGCCAATTAGTGTGATACATTATTTCAGGTGCCAATTTAAGAAAAAACTGGTGCAACATTAAAATTCGTGTCTTTAACAGCTCACTTTAGATATTATTAAATTTTACTTTTTACATTATAAACCTTTCGTATAAATACCCTTATATGTATTCAGGAGTTCAACGTTTGTTGTTATTGATGCTTTTAAATTGACATTGAGTTTGAAATAACGATTTAGCAAACTTATAAAGAAATGTGGCAATTTTGCCGACTGGGCCAAATAAATTAACATAGGGAGAACGCATACTGGATGATGTGCTGTCGCGACACTTGCCTAGTAATTACAATAATTTGATCTAAAACTTGCTCCTAAGAACTAAGGATTTAACGGCGCAACCATATGAGAGCATATTTGGAAAAACTTGCAACTCATTTGCATGGCTTTCATAAGCTGTAAACTACATGGAATTTTTCTTGTTGGTTTCGTTTCGACTGTCCTTGTGTATTTCTGCTTTCGTTTTATTACTTTACTTGAATTTAATAAATAAAATTTACCGATTTTTTTTAATAAGCAGAATGGTTATTTTTAGTTGAACTAGGAAATTATATTTTTTCTGAGTAACTAAAATTATTTAGAAAAGTTAAGTAGATAAAAAATATCAACGCATTTAAGACGCAACAGGCCATAAATAATTAAATATAAATAATTTTATTAGTACAGTCTAAATTACGTTTGAAATAAAAACAAGCACAAATATTATTATTTCATTTAAATTTACTCAGGTTTAATACAGAACAAAACATTAAATAAATACCTATTTACGAAATATCAACATCTAAGACACGTTAGGTTAGAAGAAAATTCAGTAAAATTAATATTAATTATACAAATAACAACAAAACAAATTAAAGTAGAACTGCTAGTATACAGTACCAATAAATTTTATTGGTTAAATTATATTTTAGAAAAATATTAATATCGGTACCAGAAGTTCCTACGCCTTCATTTTTATTTAGTACTTCATAGTTTGCATAGACTCTTAATAAACCAAAGCACAATTTAAATTTTTAATTTAAACCCATATTAAAAGAACAAAGAAGAAAGGAATTTCGTTCTACCGGTAAGCGCATTTGTATTTCCGTAAGTAAGAAATTAACTAGACACTTTTAAATCCGATTTAAAGGCAAAAATAATTGTTATTATAATTAAAAATTATAATTCTTAAAATGTCAAACAATTAGGTTAGGAACCAAGTGGTATATAAAAAACAGAGTAGCGTAACACTTCATGTAATATTTTGTTATGTCAAAACATTTAAATTACCTTAAGTATGTTTTAGAACGGAAAGAAAAATTGGAGTTATGAATTTTTAGGAACAATTTTATGGGGCAAAATAAGTTTTAATATCCAACATTATATTCTCCTTTTTTTGGATCTGATACTGTGCTGAAGGGGAAACAGTTTGGTTATATTTATCACCAAACATTATTTGTTTAACTTACTTACTTAGACTACGCATGAACTAAAATAGGGTCATTTTGTGGAATTAATGGGTACACAGTAAATATTTAAACAATAAATACGATAATATATATATATATATATATATATATATATATATATATATATATATATATATATATATATATATATATATATATATATATATATATATATATATATATATATATATATATATATATATATATATATATATATATATATATATATATATATATATATATATATATATATATATATATATATATATATATATATATATATATATATATATATATATATATATATATATATATATATATATATATATATATATATATATATATATATATATATATATATATATATATATATATATATATATATATATATATATATATATATATAGATATATATATATATATATATATATATATATATATATATATATATATATATATAATATATATATATATATATATATATATATATATATATATATATATATATATATATATATATATATATATATAATTTGTTTCTTAAACCTTTTATTTATAATTACTTCGAAAATATTTCTTGGGTCTAGGTTTATGCATTGAAACAATAGTGGTTATATTTCGCTCGACGTTTCGCTTTTGATTAAAAGCATTTTCAAGAGCATTTATTTTAACTAAAACGAGAAAGAAAAAAAAAACAATATCAGTTCGATACAAACTGGTTTGTTAAAATTGCCGTTTTGTCAATTATAAAAACACTGATAAAGTAAAATTTCTTCAATTAATCCTGAAACATTTAGCAGTCGAACACTTTTCTAAAATGACTTTCACAATTTTACACATTAAAAAATATTAAAAAACTTGTTTACATTATTGACGAAAAAAAACACAAAAACATTTGTACAATTTGGTTTAAAGCCGTTAATTAAAAATAGGTAACCTACCTTGGAAAACAAAGCTTCATTTTTAAATCTATTATATTTAAGGCACCTATAGTATCAGTATCATAATGTCTAGGTTGGTTTTAGGTGACATTACTTGATCTTAATAATTGTAAAATGATACTGATATACAAGAAACGGTACAAAGTGATGGCGATAAGACAAGAAGTTTTTATTATTTTGTTATTTTTTTTTTAAGGATTGGAAGCTAATGTTATTATTTATACCAGGGTTACTATTTTCTACTTATGGTTAGAATATACGGGTGATGTTGATTGAGTACTATAGTTACGTTATTAAATTAAAAAATAAAATATATAATAAAAAATAACGTAACTATAGTACTCAATCAACATCACCCGTATATTCTAACCATAAGTAGAAAATAGTAACCCTGGTATAAATAATAACATTAGCTTCCAATCCTTAAAAAAAAACTAACAAAATAATAAAAACTTCTTGTCTTATCGCCATCACTTTGTACCGTTTCTTGTATATCAGTATCATTTTACAATTATTAAGATCAAGTAATGTCACTCAAAACCAACCTAGACGTTATGATACTGATACTATAGGTGCCTTAAATATAATAGATTTAAAAATGAAGCTCTGTTTTCCAAGGTAGGTTACCTATTTTTAATTAACGGCTTTAAACCAAATTGTACAAATGTTTTTGTGTTTTTTTTCGTCAATAATGTAAACAAGTTTTTTAATATTTTTTAATGTGTAAAATTGTGAAAGTCATTTTAGAAAAGTGTTCGACTGCTAAATGTTTTAGGATTAATTGAAGAAATTTTACTTTATCAGTGTTTTTATAATTGACAAAACGGCAATTTTAACAAACCAGTTTGTATCGAACTGATATTGTTTTTTTTTTCTTTCTCGTTTTAGTTAAAATAAATGCTCTTGAAAATGCTTTTAATCAAAAGCGAAACGTCGAGCGAAATATAACCACTATTGTTTCAATGCATAAACCTAGACCCAAGAAATATTTTCGAAGTAATTATATATATATATATATATATATATATATATATATATATATATATATATATATATATATATATATATATATATATATATATATATATATATATATATATATATATATATATATATATATATATATATATATATATATATATATATATATATATATATATATATATATATATATATATATATATATATATATATATATATATATATATATATATATATATATATATATATATATATATATATATATATATATATATATATATATATATATATATATATATATATATATATATATATATATATATATATATATATATATATATATATATATATATATATATATATATATATATATATATATATATATATATATATATATATATATATATATATATATATATATATATATATATATATATATATATATATATATATATATATATATATATATATATATATATATATATATATATATATATATAGATATATATATATATATATATATATATATATATATATATATATATATATATATATATATATATATATATATATATATATATATATATATATATATATATATATATATATATATATAAAATAATCAATAAATAATCTATTTTTGTTTAGTAATTTCCTTTGATTTATTTTAGTTTGACAGCTGTTTCGACACCCTGGGTCTTTTTTAAAAAACCAACTCCAGACTGATACTAAAGCCTGAATTTTTAACAATAATAAAAGAGTGAAGTGTCTACCCACTTAAACTATGCAGTCATTAGGTATAAAGGTTCAACAACTGATTTTTTAAATATTTACTTTTATTTAATTTTACCAGGCGATTCCCACGTAATACCTGATTTTTGTGCAAAGTTTCAGGTAAATTGGCTAAGTAGGTAGACTTTTAAAAATAATTTTCTAATATTTCACTAGGCCGCCATTTTGTTTCGCCATCTTGTATTCATACCAAAATTTCACCAGATGATTTCTTCGTAATACTAGAAATTTTAGGTAAATTGAATAAGTATTTTTTTGTTAATAATTTTTTTAACATTTCACCAAGCCGCCATTTTGTGCCGCCTTATTGGATTTTTATTAAAATGTGTTAGTTCCCTTTGACGAGGGAAGTAACACATTATTCATGTAAGATTTTTGACTTTTTAAATTTAAATAGTTTAACTGATTGTCACTTTCAGGTTATGATACCGACATAAAAGTAAAAAACCCTGCATTTTCTGGTCAGAAGCATCGCTCTTTTATTATTTAACTTTGCACAGTGACTACTACCACCACGAGGTCAGGGGATTATGAGAGTATGGATGACCTTTTTTTTTAGTTATCATATATTTTCCGGCTAAAATTTATTGACAAGTAAAGGACCATTTTTTGTCATCAGTTATTTTTTTATTTTGAGAGGGGGCCCTTTACCTAAAACCGCCGGGGGGGCCAAAATTTGTAGCTAGGCCACTGAATTTGCACGAAGTTTTTAACATAAAAGTAATTTAATCAAATAGTCATTGTTCAAACAATGTTGGAATATTTGCTACCGAGTAAAAAAATCATGCACTTAGTATAAAAATAATAGTTTCCGAAGGATTTTTTTATAGGAGTCAAAAAAATTATGTTGTGAGTGTATCACATTTCAGTTAAGAAAAAAATAATTAACAAAAAGATGAAAATAAATTAAAAAAATAAAAATTGGGAGTTTTCGCAGAGAAAATTTTTAAATTACCGCATTAAGGATGCTTTATAGAATCCAAAAAAAATATTTTGTAAATATATCTATGATATTTCAGATGAAAAAAGTTAAAAAGTAAATAAATAAAATTAAAAATAAGAATTTCCGCAGAAAGTTCAGAAGGCTTTATAATAGTCAAAAAAAATTGTCATTAATGTATCGTATTTCAGTTAAGAAAAAGTTAAAAAATAAATAAATAAATAAAATAAAAAAATGTGTAGTTTCCACAGAAAAATATTTTAAATGCCGCTTTCAAAAGGCATTATAGAAGTCAAAAAAAATTATCTTATGAATGTATCACATTTCGGTTATGATAAAGATATAAAAATAAATAAATAAATGAAATAAAAATTGTGAGTTTCCCCAGAGAAAATTTTTAATTACCTGATTCAGAAGGCTTTATAGAAGCCAAAAAAAAAGTATGATTATATCATATTTCGGCTAAAAGAAAATTGAGCCCGTTTGTTGTGAATATTTTTTCTGTTTTTTGCCAATGTTTTTATGGGAATATCACTACTTCACTATTAATTTCGCCAGTACGTAGATTTAATAAACCTTGATTAATAATGGAAAATGTATGCATCAACAACAAAGCCAGTTTTATCACTAATATTAACAAAAATAATAGATCTAATTTTATTTTAATGAGCCCCACACATTTCAGTTACTTTGCACTGTTTTACCTGTACGTCAGTGTACGTGTGAAACCGAACCATCGAAACTGACAGTATTACGGAATTATTTTTGCACCTTCAAAAAACATTTTATACATTTTCTGTATGAGAGAAATTTTGCAAACGTTAGCTTCGAGTTTCATAAATTCATTTATTACATGTATATTTCAGACAGACGTTTCCTTTTTGATGCTCGGTCTTGAACCATCTTGATCAATATTTCCTTTGCAATTCAGCTCTCCCAAACCCTGACAAGACTGTTTTTCGTGCTTTTTAGCTGCACGGTTAAGTCCGTGCAAAATAAAAAAAGTATGTGGGGCCCATAAATAACACATTTGATTAAAAAACGGTATTCACCTTTTATAATAGAATTTTTTAGACATTATTTTCTTAAGCTGGTTCTGAAAACCACATTATATAAATTCCAAACCGTTATATCTTTATATTTCTCAACATACACAAGTTGAAAAAATTGCCTCAATACAACATAGAAGATTTAAAGGTTCAATAATCTCAGGTAATGATCAATTAATGTATTCTAGACATTACAGGCTAATAAATTAATGGCACTTGAATGATAAAATATAATTAAAGTTAGTAAATATCACGCTGCCAATATAAAAGGTATTTCTGCGTGTGTAAAATGCTTAGTACAAATTAAAAGGCCGGCTCTAGTTTTTAAATTTATTATTAAGATCAAATCATGTTATCTTCAATAGTCATTTTGTCGGTTTTAGGTTTTGTTGCAGCTAATCCAGTGCGCGATAACATCGACTTGTTTGAATTGTCAGTAGTTCACGTGAATGACTTTCACGCGAGGTATGTATTAATAATAACTAGTTTAAGATTATAAATATTTAAAATTATGCTCTAAAACTGATTGGGATTTAAGTCGATGATCTGGAGAACTGAACAACTCAACATATGGGGTTGCGGGAATTAAGTTACACTTTTAGCAATAAATAGTTTTTTGATAGATCTATTATACGAAGAATGCACTACTGAATTACTTAATGTCAAAATTTTATTTTAATTTTTATTAAATTTGATGTTACGATGCTTCTCAGTAACATCGAATCGAATAATAAATTTGAAAACAGCTTATATCACAAAAGAAGAAAACCTGAAAAATATTTTTGTAATTTAGTGAGATAACTTTAATATCTCTTTTTATCAGTGTCGATTACGAAAGCGATAATATCAATGTTCTTTTATTCTTAAAAACATATTATTTCCAAGATTACATTATAAATTAAGAAATAGATTAGTATGAAAAGAAGTATTAGAATGTAGATATCATATAAACGGACACAAATGTGAAATTAATTATTTTATTGAGCTGACTTTTCAATATTTCTTATTTTCGAGTCACAGAAATCTGGTAAGATACCGCATGACGTCAGAAATCCTCATCAAAAAGTTAACATAAATTTGAATTTACTAGTTAACCCTGAAACACACTGTAAATTTAGTAAACGTTTAATGTAAAAACTATACTACTGGGCAATTTCACTGCAATTTTTTAAAATTCAACCTCGATTTAAATGGCTACAACTTGTAAACAAAATGTTTTTTTATATAAACGGCGTTTTAAATTTTGTAGGCTTACTTTTTAATAATATTTCTGTGGTATCTAAGTTTAAAGAGTTGCTTCGGTCTGGTATATACGAGGGGTAAAACAAAAGAAGCATTTTTACACGAATTTTGTCAAGAGTGAGAATAAGTCTAAATATATAAATATATATATATATATATATATATATATATATATATATATATATATATATATATATATATATATATATATATATATATATATATATATATATATATATATATAAGAGGAAATAATAGCTGGAGTGGAAGCTGACCGTGACTCCTCCGAAGGAACAAAAGCAGTGGCAAGAATTTTAAGATCAAGCAAACCACCGCGAAACCGGAACAAAACCTAAATGCCATTGAACAAATGGCCCTAACAATATATATATTTATATATATAAATATATATAAATATACATAAATATATATATATATATATATATATATATATATATATAGATATATATATATATATATATATATATATATATATATTATATGTACTGTTAAATTTAACGAAATATTAATCATATCAAGCTAAAAAGCACATCGGATAACGTTGTGTGATCACGTTACGTAGTTTCGAACATACACAGTTGATGTTAAAATTCCTACTAGATAAGGCGTAAAACACAATGAAAATTACATTCACTTTAAAAGTTATTTTGTTCGTTTTTTTATGGTGTTCTGTTAAATACATTTTCGAAATATAACTTTTATTTCTTGCAACCGCCAAAAATATTACTTATTTTGTGTATAACAGGGTGTATCTCTTTTTTTGCGTTTCGTTTTTGATTATACACTATTATGAAATGCCAGTGCAGTTTTTTAAAATTCAACCTAAATTTAAATGGTTATAAACTTGTAAACAAAATGGTCTGTTTACAAATGGTTTTTTCATTTTGTAGGCTTATGTTTTGTTACTATTTTTGTGATATCTAAGTTTTTAAGAGTTGCTTTGGTTTGGTAAATACGAAGGGTAAAACTAAAGTGGTATTGCTTACAAGAATTTTGTTAAGAACAAAAAATTTGCAAATCGGAAATTATTTGAATTTTGTACGTATCTACTTAACAAATGGATGGGTTCTTATAAAAAGATTGTTTTCTCAAAATTTAATTTTTTAAATTTTTTCTTGAAATCTGATTTATTTTTCAACTTTTTTCCCTCTAATTAAACACTCTTATTAAAACGACTATGTTTTTAATCGTTTTGGCTTCCCCAAGGACGTTCTCAAAAAGTAAATATATATACATATATATATATATATATATATATATATATATATATATATATATATATATATATATATATATATATATATATATATATATATATATATATATATATATATATATATATATATATATATATATATATATATATATATATATATATATATAATAGCAGAAATATATAATTTCTGCAGGTGCAAAGCAATATAAATATATATATATATATATATATATATATATATATATATAATGTGTTTTCATACCGGGTGTACATCCGTTCACTACTGTCGTTCTGAAAAGAACAGTTTTGCTGCGTTTCGCCAAAATCACATTTGGCATTTTCGAAGCTTTCTTTTTCGCGTCAGAATTTCAGTCTCCATTGTATTGAAAGTTCGGATATTTTGTACAGGAAATGCTACTGAGAACATAGGCGCCATAATTGATAAGCAACTAGAGTTAAAAGTTGGGTTTTCTTTTAAAGAAATTTATCAAGCTAGTAATAATGTAAGACAACTAAATAGTGAAAAATACCGCCTACGGTGTGCCGGTGGGTTCTTGGCGTAATTAAAAGAAATCGAGAAAAGGGACTTCCAGAGCGAAGTCATAATTGGCCGTGTTAGAGATATAACCTTCGACCTCGGTTGGGGATATAAAGGAAGCGTCGCAGTCACACTTCAGTCTTTATTCGGATGCGAGAAAGAAAGCTTCGAAAATGCCAAATGTGAGTTTGGCAAAACGTCAGCAAACTTTTCAAAAGGACGGTAGTGAACGGATGTACTCGCGGAATAAAAACATATTGTATTTTTCCATCTGTGAAGACAATCTGGGCGTATGGGAAACTAAGAGCTCAGAAAACTTCATGTTACCCGGTTGTTTTATCATACTAAAACTAGAAAAAGTAACACCATACTTCGAAATGCTAGTAAGGCTAAGAGAACAAATCCATGTATATATATATATATATATATATATATATATATATATATATATATATATATATATATATATATATATATATATATATATATATATATATATATATATATATATATATATATATATATATATATATATATATATATATATATATATATATATATATATATATATATATATATATATATATATATATATATATATATATATATATATATATATATATATATATATATATATATATATATATATATATATATATATATATATATATATATATATATATATATATATATATATATATATATATATATATATATATATATATATATATATATATATATATATATATATATATATATATATATATATATATATATATATATATATATATATATATATATATATATATATATATATATATATATATATATATATATATATATATATATATATATATATATATATATATATATATATATATATATATATATATATATATATATATATATATATATATATATATATATATATATATATATATATATATATATATATATATATATATATATATATATATATATATATATATATATATATATATATATATATATATATATATATATATATATATATATATATATATATATATATATATATATATATATATTATATATATTTACTTTTTGAGAACGTCCTTGGGGAAGCCAAAACGATTAAAAATATAGTCTATTTAATGAGAGTGTTTAATTTAGAGGAAAAAAAGTTGAAAAATAAATCAGATTTCAAGAAAAAATTTAAAAAATTAAATTTTGAGAAAACAATCTTTTTATAAGAACCCATCCATTTATTAAGCAGATACGTACAAAATTCAAATAACTTCAGATTTTCAAATTTTCGCTCATAACAAAATTCTTGTAAGCAATACTACTTTAGTTTTACCCTTCGTATTTACCAAACCAAACGAACTCTTAAAAACTTAGATATCACAAAAATATTAACAAAACATAAGCCTACAAAATGTAAAAAACCATTTGTAAACAGGCCATTTTGTTTACAAGTTTATAACCATTTAAATTTAGGTTGAATTTTAAAAAACTGCACTTGTATTTCATAATAGTGTATAATCAAAAACGAAACGCAAAATAAGAGATACACCCTGTTATACACAAATGAGTAATATTTTTGGCGGTTGAAGAAATAAAAGTTATATTTCGAAAATGTATTTAACAGAACACCATAAAAAAACGAACAAAATAATTTTTGATATGAATGTAATTTTCATTGTGTTTTACACCTTATCCAGTAGGAATTTTAACATCAACTGTGTATGTTCGAAACTACGTAACGTGATCAAGCAACGTTATCCGACGTGCTTTTTAGCTAGATATGATTAATATTTCGTTAAATTTAACAGTACAAGTAATAAAATATGTTTAATGAATTAAGGTATATAACCCAATTAATATATGAAAAATGCACAAAATTAATTAATGAAAATTATTTTATGGGCATATTCCAGGTTTGAAGAAACTAGCACATCCTCGGGAACTTGCAATGACCCAGCAGCCTGCATCGGCGGTTTCTCTAGATTATACGAGCAAATACAGAATTTGCTAACCGATAAGCCTAAATCAGTATTACTCAACGGTGGAGACAATTTTCAAGGAACTTTATATTACACCCTTGGAAAATGGAATATAACGCAGGAATTTATGAACAAATTACCATTTGATGCAACTGTAAGTATAGAAAAAAAAGCAATCAAATCATCTTCATTCTTCAAGCGTATCCTAAAATATCGGAAAACCAGCAAAAAAACGAAAATCTTCGTTTTCTTTTTTATTTTTTTTAGGCTGCATTTGAAGAGATATTACAAAGCAAATTTTACATCTTCATAGCCACTTTTCTTACTCTATAAGATTTGAAATCCGACGTTTCGTTTTCCAGGCCTCATCATCAACTCCATTTTTTAGTTATTTTTTAAAACACTTGACATTTCAAAACTAATAGTTTATCATTCTCATTCTCATCAATTAACAAAGGTAATAATATTTTCTATATTCATTTATATATATATATATATATATATATATATATATATATATATATATATATATATATATATATATATATATATATATATATATATATATATATATATATATATATATATATATATATATATATATATATATATATATATATATATATATATATATATATATATATATATATATATATATATATATATATATATATATATATATATATATATATATATATATATATATTATTTATTTATTTATTTATTGCAAACTCAACAGATTTACAATCCAATTACAGAATAGGAGAAATATTCTTAAGTTTAAAATAGCAAACATTAATATGAAATTATTTTTGAAATAACTCGCACAGTTTTTTCTTTAGTCTAGGCATACCTATACTAAATAAATCACAATCACAACGAATTTGATTATATAAGTTACACATAGTAATTATTGGAGAATTTAGGTAGTAATTCGTACGAGCACTATCTACATAAAAAGTCAGAGGATTTCTGGTTCTATAACTAGGTACATAAAATCTAATTTGGGCTAATATATCAGGATCGTTAATCAAATTATTCAAAACTTTATATAAAAATATAATAGAGGCCATATTCCTTCGATTCTCTAAGCTCTTAAGATTATATCTATTCATCACATCCGCTTTTGGTATATGTAGCTGGTATATGCCAGTTTCTTTATAGTATATATACCTTAAAAATCTATTTTGAATTTTCTCAATGGAAAATTTATTGTTTTCATAATACGGGTTCCATATTATAGAACAATATTCCAAGACATTTCTTACATATGAAACATAAAGAGTTTTAATACTCGAAGTATTTTTAAAATCCTTACAGTTTCTAACTATATACCCATACATTTTAGATGCTTTATTTGTTATGTTTGAGATGTGCGCCCTAAAAGTCAATTGAGAATCGAAGGTTACTCCCAGATCCCGCATCTCAGCAACCCGTGACAGTACTGTTTCATCGATAACATAACTATAATTATAATTTACATTTTTTCTACTAAAACTTAGTACATAACATTTATTAATATTAAAGGGTAAGCAATTTCTAATTGACCAATCATACAGGTTACTTAAGTTTTCCTGAAGAATCCTACAATCATCCATACTTTGTACTTTCAAATACAATTTCAGGTCATCAGCAAACATTAATATTTCACAACAATTGGTTTCCTTAACTAAACTATTAATATACAAAAGGAACAGCAGCGGTCCCAGGTTGGAGCCCTGCGGTATCCCAGAGGTAGCTTCAAAGTATTCAGAATAATGGCCCCTAACAACCACTCTCTGTTGCCTTTTTTGCAAGTACGACCGAAAGAAACTAACTAAGTTTATATGAAATCCAAATTCTGTATGGAGCTTATCCATGAGGATGTGATGTGATACTCTGTCAAAAGCTTTAGCAAAGTCAGTGTAAATCACATCTACTTGGCATTTACTGTCAAGGCTTTCGGCTATGTACTGGGTAAAGTTACATAAGTTGGTGCCAGTTGATTTTTTATTTAAGAAACCATGTTGCCTTGCTGTGATTTTATTGTAAACAGATGAATATACAAATTTATATATAATGGATTCAAATATCTTTGCTGGACAAGATAGTAAAGCAACTGGTCTATAATTTTGTATATCAGTTTTATCACCTTTCTTCAGCACGGGGCATATCTTAACTTCTTTCCAAAGTTGGGGAAAAATACTAGTTTTTAGTGATAAATTGAACAAAATTCTAAGGGGTTCACTAAGGAATCCTATCATACCCTTATGAATAAATGAAGGTATGTGATCAGGTCCAACCGCTTTATTGATTTTAAGGTCCCTAACAGCATTACACACATCCTCATAGCTTACCTCTGGAATACACAGAAAATCTGAATTTAAGCATGTCGAATAAGTACTCAAATTATCAGGATAGTCATTTACGTATACAGATTTAAAAAAAGAAGCAAATGCATTCGATATATCTATGCCTTCAGAAAACTCGTCGCCATTCATGTGCATTTTTTCCGGAATTCCAGTTGCGTTTTTGGTATTTTTAATATATTGCCAGAACGACCTCGAATCCTCACTAATATCAGATTGAATTTTGTTAAGATATTGCTCATATGCTATTTTGATGTCTTTTTTAATTTTGGCTCTAAGATCTAAAAACTTATTATACGTTTCTAAGTTGCCAGTTCTTCTGCTTTGTATTCTTAACTTATCTTTGGTTTTAATATCCTTAATAATGTTTTTGTTAAACCACACAGGATATTTACTATTATGTTTACTCTTTGGTACACATATATCAAAAATTCCGTATATTTGATTATAAAAACTTTGCACAGCTATGTTGACATCACTGAAAGATTGAAGGTCATTCCAGCATGAATTTTGAAATAACTGATACATCGCAAGAAAATCTGCTTTTCTAAAGTTATAATTAGTTAAATTAATACTGTCTTTCAGACATTTCTGTTTTAGGTTTTTAAGATTTAACTCAATTGTAAGAGGGGGATGGTGAGAATCACTTGCAACGAAACTATATGTACTCTCACAGACACCACATTCGTTTTTCGTCAGAACTAAATCCAATAAGCGGTTGTTGACATTTGAAATATGATTCCTTTGTTTACAATTATAAAACTTTAAAAAATTCATTAACATATCTACATATTGATCTGTATAGTTAGTTTCATAATACTTATTTAAGTGCGTAATATTAAAATCTCTTAAAATAACCAAATTACTTTGATACAGATATTCTAAGCTTTCAATATATGAAAACAGCTCATCTTTTTTAAGGCTGAGCAACTAGGAGTAATATAAACAACACCTATGTATAAATAATTAGTATCAGTAGTATATACTTTAACTATTAATATATCAATATCTGGTACCTTATAATCCAATTTTAAAGCACTACATTTATAAGTTTTTTTAACTGCTAGTAGTACACCTCCTCCACGTTTTGTGTCCTCCCTATTGAGATTTTTAAACACTAAAAAGTTGTCTGGAAATAGTTCATTGTCATATACACTATCTGACAGCCATGTTTCACTTATTGCCACTACATCATATTCATTTTCAGTTAAACTTACTGAATTATAAAAGTCAGCCGTTTTGCTATTTAATCCACGTACATTCTGATAGGAAATAATAAAAATCATATCTTCTCTTTCTGGTTGTCCTGTACTACTATCCCTGAGAGGTTGACCATTACTGCTTTTACCTATGTCTTGGATAAAAAACTGTCGGTAGTTAAATAATTTGTGCACTGTTGCATTCTTTTAATTCTTTGTATATAAACGGGACAATTTGAATCGCGAGCTGTATGATCACCAACAGGTAATTTTGACCGTTTGCAGTTAGGACAATCTAAACTCGATGCCGTGCATTGTTTAGCATCATGCGAACCACCACATCTAAAACAACACTCACTAGCTGAGCAGTATTTCAACATGACCAAAGTTGCAGCACTTAAAACATAAAGCGACATTTGTGTACTCCTGGATATAAACGGGACATAAATCAAATCTAAGGTTACTGTTCCTAATAATCCATTTAAATATTTGAGGGGGTGTCTGAAAAATCCAGTTTTCCTTAGTTGTATTCCTGCATTCTTTTTTAGTTATAAATTTAAATTGGTTAGTAACATCCTGGCCAAAAGTATCTGCGATTTCTGGGTTTTCAGCAACAAACTCTTTAATAAAATTTTCCGGCGAAAACCCTTTGAGAATGCCTGTTATCATTATCATGGGATCAGTATTTAAAATGTCTCTAACTTCCATATTTTTTTTACTTAAAGTGTCTTTTAATATTTGTTGCTGATTTGCATTTGCACATTCAATAATAATACTCCCACTTTGTAGATGCTTCACCGTTTTAAAACTTCCTTCAGTTCTAGTAGCTTTCAGATTTTTCTTAACTTCTTGGAGTACCACTCTGGAATCACTCTGGTCCTTTATTTTTACAATGGTTTCATATTTCTTTTTTTGTGGCGGTGTTTTCCAAATAGGTATTAGCTAAGGGTTTATTACTGGCTGGTACGAATTTAGCTACGTCGCTAAATTTTGGTCTCCCACTATTAATAGGCTGAGGTGTCTTGGTGGTGCCTACTAGTTGGTCCGGAGCGCAAAAAGGAGCATCGATTTCCGTTAATTCCTTAATTCTGTTATTTAGTTCCATATTGTTTTTTTCAATATATGCTAAAGATGTTATATATAAAAAATATATCACTTTATACAATCTCTGAAATCTCTTATATATATATATATATATTCAAACTGGCCTCTTCAGTGCTTAAATGTTTCCTTTTTATATATATATATATATATATATATATATATATACTTTGTCTGCAACAATTCGCACTAGGTGTGTTATAATCTAACTGATAATTTGTTGTTAGTAATTTTCTGGGTGGAAATACAGAGTTTCTTGGTTTGAAAATGGAATCTATCGGTAAAATATCGTCGGTCGTGCTAATATTCCCTAATAGTTGAGTATCATTCATATCAGTTGAGACATAGTTTTTTGACCTGCTAGGTATTCCGTTATCAGTGTTATCATGATTAGCATTATTAACTGTATTATTCTCATATGCATTTACCTGCCTTAGCTTATCATGCTTCTGTGGGTTATTTAGTTTTGTATCTACGCCAGTAACGGTATTTGTTTCAGCGGAAGAAAAATCCTTTATTATCCTAATGAAAAGCTTCTTTCCTTTAGTTTCGGATTATTTATTATCTTTTTTTTAACACCATATTTACAATGATCACTTTTATCACCCATCACGTCTTTCAAATAACTTTTAAGTCAAACTACACTACCGAAAAACGTTAAAAAACTATACTAGTGTATCTGCTACGCTTAATTCTTCTTCTTAATATATATATATATATATATATATATATATATATATATATATATATATATATATATATATATATATATATATATATATATATTAAAATCAGTGTGTTTAAATGAAGCACAAAATATCAGGAATACTTTGGGCGCTGACCTTTAAAAATAAACAAATATTGCCAAAATTAAGCATCTTACACAACAACTTACAAACAAATTAAGGACTAACGAATGGCACCTAGTTTGGGTCGAGCAGAAAAACTTTAAGGACTGACCCAAAACATTGGTAAGCGAATATTTACAAACATAAGAAAGCACTAACGAAACTCATCGAAGCTCCAAAAAGCTCTAAAGAAGCACTAACGAAGGATGCCTAGTTTGAGTCGATCAGAAAAACTTTGGAGGCTCACCTTAATATTTAAAAAAAATAACATTTGCGAAACTAAGAAAGCACTAAACATCAAATTTGAGCGAACTGGAGATACTTTGAGGGCTAACCTCACGGATCTCCCATAACAACATTCATACGTAAGTCTTTTCTCCAATCTTGCATAAATATTCCAGTCTTCAATATGAAAAAGATTACTAATAATTAGATTTCAAATTTGTTTTAATACATTAATTCTTTTCTTATGTATGTCTTATTAAAATAAATAAATATAAAAATGTATAGTAGAGATAAAACTAAATTAAAAATATTTTTAAAATAAATGTATGCATAATAGCTAAGTACGTATGTATCTGAGTTGTTTAAGTACTTTAATAATATACCGAAGCACTTCGTTAAGAATAAATGACTAATATCAATAATCAATTTATAACCTGTGGTTGAGGATATATAGATATTTTAAAAGGACAAACATATAGGAACATTTAATTATATACTTTACAGGTATTGGGGAATCATGAATTTGATGACGGAATTGCCGGCGTTGTTCCATTTATTAAAAGTATGGAAACTCCTGTTGTATGTGCAAACATTAACGACAACGAGGAACCAGATATTCAAGGAACATATACCAAGAGCGTCGTAGTTGAGAGGGATGGAAAGAAAATTGGAATTATTGGCGTAATTTATTCAAAAACAAATGTAAGTAATCTTTAAAAATACTGATGCTATGAAACTCTTGCAACTCAAAAGTCTGTTATGGACTAAAATGCATTTTATAATATTTACATCCATTGCTAGCAACTCGTTTCTGATTGCTGTTACTAGAAAAGTGGTAAAACTAGAGTGAACGAAAAACCATTTGACAGTCAATACCTAGGCAGTGGGTTACTGACTTGCATGATCAAAGTTTTACTCAGGCTAAATTGAAATAAGGTTAATAAAAATTTTAATAGACCCTCTTTTTATAAAGGACCGTGACGGTCAATTGGGTGAAACCGATCTGTAAAGGACTTTAATCGAAATTCCCTCGTAATAAATCTTCCCTTTTATCAAAAAATGTGAATGATAACACAATCTGAGAATCTACATATCATTAAGTAACTTCATATAAAACTAAAATAGGTCATAAAATGGAATCACAGAAACCAGTCCGCTGGTTAATACCACGACCGGCATTGAATTATAGTGTTGACTCCTGGCTTTCGTTGGGAATAATAATTTTAATATATTTTCTTTCACGCCACAACAACGTAACAAGAAGGACACCATGATCCCTGTCTGGAAAATGTCCTGCGATGTCGCAGGCGCAATACCTACCTTTTAGGGATCGTAGTATCCTTGTTATGACGTTGATATAATTATTGGTATATTAACATAAAATAGGTCATGTTATTTTTACTATTTATAGAAATTTTCACTACATCGATAAAAGGGCGCCAGTTCTATTATGTTATTGAACTTCTTGTTTTCAACTTTTTTTTTTAGGGTAAGTACAATGATAACATAACAACAGACTTGTTAAAGTGACATCATTTTACTTTGAATGTGTAACACCCATAAAACTCTTACCAGCAGCTCAATATAGAGTACAATATTGGAGTTATAGTAGAATATTTCGGGTATGCAGTGACGTAACGACTGCACAAAAAGAACGTATTTCTTAGCTGTTAAAGGTTAATATACCAAGTTATTTGAGGAATGCATACACTAAACCGTTCTCGGCAGCAATCACGGTGGCGATCCTATGCTGTCATTTGGGCGCCACGATGGTAGCGATCGCGTCCAAGATCGTGCTGGTCTGTGGCTGCCAATAAGAAGGATAAATACTAATTTTAATAACTCTACAGTTCATCAAGCTATGCAGACATTTAACAAAAACTATATATAATTAATAAAGAAAAGAAAGACAGTCTGAAGTGATTTATTCATTACAAAACGTACAAAATATATTTTTCGAAATTATGACGGTTCATACTATCGTGGTAGTCCCCACTATTTGCCCCGCTTTTTAAAACTAAACTAGCTCCCTTAATAAACCCGTTCTCATTGCGGGCGTTGATCTGTAACTTAAAAAAATTAACAGTTTTAACACTGGAACAAAACAAAAAAAACCGTTTTTTTAAATATAATTTAGAATTCTAGTATATTTACGAACATTAATTTCACCACATTTAATCACACGAATTCAGGTTTTAATATTAACAATTTCTGAACAGTATTTAAAAGATAAATAATATAGGATTTTAACAAAGTAATTATTTTTGTTAAATATCAAAAAATAAACATTTTTATTTTTTCGCGGCCAAAAACCGTTGACTTTTAATCCAAATCCTGGTCATGTTTATCAATTAAATTACACTATCTTGGAAGATTTATGATCCTGATTATTGCGGAGATGTGAAAAAGTTATTTTAATTCCAAAAAAAATATATAAAAATATTTTTTCATGGTGCAACATTTATTGATTTTAGCCATTTTCTTGTAATTTAGCTTGTAACATTTCTAGTTTTTGATATTTATTAAAAATAATAAGTTTCCCACAGTCTCATATTATTTATCTTTGAAATACCGTTAAAAGGTTATCTATAATAAACTTTTTTTACGATTTGGGTTAAAAGAACATTTTAATTTCTAAAAGATCATTTACTGTATATTCATGTTTCATCAAGGAAGACTGGAGTAAAACCGTTTTCTAGTGAATTCATATTTTTTGTGTACTCCCTCAAACATGTAATTCTTTTATTAAAAACATCTGGTGAATCCACGAGATACTTGCGGTGTCGAACGCCAATTTCTCTTACCCATTTTCGCAGAAAACTAATAGTATAGTTGAAATGATTGGACATATCATGATTTAGTTTCTGATGGAAATACTTTATGGTAATATGTTCTTTTTGGGCATAAATGCGATAACTGGTATCCCGGATCTTACTTTTTAAATAGTCGGTTATCTTGATATGCTCTTTATTTCTTGTTAATGATAATTCTTTGAATCTTTTGCCCGATTTTAGTCCATTTTTCCTTAAATTAAATATCGATCTTGAACTTACTTTCGTTGTGGAAGCTGTTCTTTCCACCACATTCTGATGGTCCAAGGCAATTTCTGCAGGTACTTGTTGTTTTTCTAGCTCAAAAAAAACTAATATATTAAGAATAATAAGCGGGCTTTGCTCACTTAGTCGTCTATTTTCAACTTTTTTTGGAATTTTCAATACTTTGTTTTGACGCATAAATAGTTTATTTATGCGTTTCGAAATGTCACACTTAAGAATTTGTCAACGAGACAAGTTTTAGTTGAAATAAGAAAAGACGTTACTTTTTTTAGTAAATTCAAAGATGCAAAAATGACGTCACTGCATATCTGAAAATGTCTACTATAGTTCTAGGTAAATTTACGGTTTCGGATTAAATGTTATTAAGAGTTCTATTAAAAGGGTTCTTAATATTCCTTTCTTCGCTGCCGTAAATGGATGAACCTCTAGTTGAGATATAGTTCCGTGTGAGTGGGCTGTATGCAGCATTCCTATTGAGACCTCTATCCGAGGGCTTAATGAAAACATCAAGAAAAGGTAAATTGTCGTCCAAATTTTTAATGTGTCATCCACTTGTATGAACCAAAGTTTAGATTTAATTTTAGCAATTGTTTCAGACTCGAACCATTTGATGTAATATTCCCTACCACATGTGAAAAAAAACTACCTTTCATCTAAACGTAAAAAGTTACGGAGATAGTCCCTTCAAGAGCAAGCGAAATGAGCTCGGCGAGTGTATTGTCTCTAATCAATATTTGCTAAATGACTGAAGTAACTCATTTATTGGTACATTTATATAGAGACTTTTCGTATCAAACTTTGATAGAAACTTTTTGAAAAAATAAGGATAGGCATTAAAAATTAGAAATTAGACATTTAGTAGCGACATAAAAGCCACAAAGAACCATAATATACCACAAAGAAAAATAACTCTTAGGTTAAAGACTTAACTACTCTTAAGCATCTAATCAAACACCCACAGCTTCTATAAGCCCAGATAAATTGACATACAAATTAAGAGTTGCTGTTGAACAAATAAAAAAAGACAAAACCAACCCAACAAAAAATGTGCAGGAGTGTTCCGAAAGACAAAACAATAATGGTACTCTCTAAATATCAAACTCAAACTCAAACTCAAAAACAATTTATTCATTAAGATAAAAATCTCAAATATTACATTTTTCTTTTGATTAAATATTTGATAAATTGGACTATGCCGCGATTACAAAACCGATAACACAATACACAGAAAAACTGTGCATGTGTGGCACGACCCATAGAAAATATTCTAAAGTAAAAATAACTAAATTATAATATTAACTCTAAAGTAAAAATACCTAAATTATAATATTAACAGCAAAATCACAATAAATAGGTTAATACACGATATAAGTCACACAGCAAGTAAACAAAAAACAATGCAAGCAGAGACCCGCACAGGTGCAAGGGAAAAAGAGAGGAGATGCTAAGTGGTTTGACAATACTTAAAAAACAAATACTAGAATGACAAATGATAGAATGAGTGCAGGTAGGCCAGCATAGCATACTAATTTGTCTAAGCAGAGGAAAAAAAAGTACAAATAATTAATTTTCAGATATTTGTGTTTCCAAAAGATATTTTTTTATAAATGTATTAAATATAAACGGTGATAATTCTTTAACAACATTAGGTAACTTATTCCACATTTGAATTGACACAAATGCAAACGATTTTTGGAAATTTACAGCTCTATGCTGAGGTATTCTGAAATTATTTATATATCTACTTAGATGATTATGATCGTAAGAACTAAAATGTTGTCTAAGATACGGAGGATCCCCACTTTTTAAAATTCTATATACAAATAAATACATATGATATTTTCTACGATTTTTTATTTTCAAAATGCCATTATTATTTAAATATGGAGTTATGTGATTCGTAAATGGTATATTAAATGAAAAACGCATACAAGAATTCTGAATTTTTTTTATACTATAAGACAAACTTTCTGTCAACGAGTCACTGTAAACAGCATCTCCATAGGCGAGGGTATTGCATAAATAGTATTTAGTCACTGAGGGTGAACAATTTTTTAAATTATAAAGTTTTTTTAAGCGCATGTATGCTATATGTTTGAAAGTCAACCCTACATCAAAATAAACGCCTACATTTTTTGCTTCCTTGACTATTGGTAAAGGTGTATTATTAATATGTATATTAAAATTATTAGAGTCAATAACATTTATATTTCTGTGATATCATAAAAAGAGAATGCAAGATTTGTTGGCATTTAATTTTAAATTGTGGTCTGTCGCGTAAATATTTATTTTTTCTAAATCTACATTAAGCTGTGTTTGGCAATTTGAACATTTTCTATTGAGAATGATATGTATAGCTGGGAATCGTCAGCATATTGCTGTATTTTTTGTATGTTCTACGATATTATTTTTATCAGCAACACACAAACAAAATAATAACGTTCCCAAAATTCTCATAGGGACGTAATTTGACTTTTAAGATTTACATTCCATCCTAACATCAACACAATGGACTCTCTCAGAAAGATATGCTTCGAAAAATTTTACTGAATTATATGACAGCCCAAAATCGTGCAGCTTAGCCAATAGCATTTCGTGAATTAAGGTATCAAAAGCTTTACTAAAATCAAGCAAACATAGACATGTGTTTCCCTTCTTTCCTCATTAAATCTGATTTCATTTAAAAGATGTACAAGACTAGTAGTGGTACTATAATTCTTACGAAAACCTGATTGACAGTCCGGTATTTTATTAGCCGAATTGACTAAAAAACAAATTTGTCTATAAATATGTTTTTCTACAAACTTAGACAAGACCGGCAAAATACTAATGGGCCTTAAGTCTTTAAGTTCCATTGGATTAGAAATTTTGCCTACTGGTTTAATAATAGCCTTTTTCCATATCACTGGAAAAATATTTTCCGAAATGCACGTATTAATTATATTAATTAAAGGTTTTATAGAAAAAGGCAAACTAATCTTCAAATATTTTATTGATAAACTTTCCTCACCAACAGCATTTGTATTTATAGTATTTAAATTTCTTTAAATTTTCTTCGTTTATCAATTCAAAATTCAGTTCAGATCTAACATTTTTGGGCCTATTTAATTTATAAAATTCAATTTTTTGCTACGTTATTACAGCTTGAAAAATAATTATTGAGAACGGTTGCATCATTCAACTTTATAGGCAAATTAAAATCTACATTATGTGTTAAGTTTAATTTTTTCGCATTATCCCAAAAATCATTGCCTCTTTTTGAGATACTAATTTAAAATAAGCTATTTTTTCCACAATAATGGCATGTTTTGTAAAATTCCGAAGTTCTCTGTAATATTGTAAATGTCCTTCAATTTTTTGTTTTAAATATTTGCGGTAAGATTTGTCTCTAAGTTTCATTAGCAACTTTATATTATTAGTAATCCATGGTGGGAAAGGCTTTTCTTTAATTTTTTTCTGATTTAGAGGTGCATGTTTGTTTATTAAAAATAAAATATTATCGTTAAATAATTTTAATTTATCATTTACATTTTGGATATAATATATCTGTTCCCAATGCAATTCTAGAGCGTCTTGCTCTAAATTATAAATATTAATATTATTATAATCTCTAAACTGAAAAAAAAATCCTGTTCTTTTCAGGAAAGTTCAGAAGGGATTATACTAAATTGTGATATCTTTAGAAATTAAATTACTATTTGTGATTATAACATCAATGAGGCTGGAACTATTTGTAGAAAGGTTTATTCGTGTTGGCATTTTAATTAACTGATTAAGATTAAAAGTTTTTCAAGCCTATCCCTAGAGAAAGAATTTTTTAAAAAGTCTATGTTTAGATCCCCTGTGAATATTACATAATCATACATTGGTACCGTTAGTCCAAAAGTGTCCTCCAACCAGTTACTGAAATTATCTATATTTGAAGAGGGGGGAGGATAAATTGTCGTAAATAAGATATTTTCATTATTAATTGTAAATGTTATACTCATACTTTTAAATTCATTTGTAGTACTATCAAATTCTAAGGTATGAAATTTAATCTTTCTCTTAATATAGAGACCCACCCCACCACCTCTAGTACCCCTATCTTTTCTTATAAAATTGTACCCAGGAATTTTAAACATACTGTTTTCATATTCAGATGTCAACCAGTTTTCTGAAAGACCCAGAATATAAAAATTATAGTCATTTACGTAATTCACAAATTCGTCAAAACCGGTATCAATAGAACGTATATTGAGATGTGCAGCAACAAAGTTATTAACAGTTTTGTGGTTTTAGATTATCTCGATGGCTAGCTACCCAAATATCACCATGATGATGAATATAAGGGTAACGTCACGGTTGTTATGGATACCCATAAACATACGTTGTACGCACAGGATGGCGGGCTTCCATTGCTCTGATTGCTGCTAGTGAATCTGTAACATGAGGTGATTTTAGTTAGACGATTAAAACCAAACCTTTACTTTGACAGTCAAAAATGTGGATGACACATGCAAAACTTGGAAGGATAAAGATCGATAACCTTGGGATATTTTAAGATAATATAATTAATATTAAACCTACTATCTTTTTCCTTGAAGAAAGAAACTAAAATTATTTACCCTTTCATGACGCTTTAGTTAAGCTCTCGGAAAGAGGTATCATCAGACTGCAATGTATAGAAAGCTTATTATATACACTACTTTAAAAATAGCGCCAATTCTAAATTTAGCAATCACTTGACTTCCCAGAACTGTCAGTCTGAGCCATCTTCCAGTTTTTTCACCCACCCTGAACGGGCAAGGACAGCAAGGAACGTCTAAAACAAGTCTTTAATCAGCTGAATAACGTCATTCGCATAAGAACATTAATTATATTATTTTTACGTGGAACCCAGTGGTCTAAGTCTAACGTCTTGCGTAGAGAGCAACACTAGTGAAAACTGCTGGTTTTCGAGAAATTGTTTTTTTTCTGATAATATTTTACTCTTTCATTATATCGTCTGATTCTGCTACCCAGTGCCGCAACCTTTTGCTTAAGCTATTCTCTGTATGACATCTGTTGTTGCACTATTTCCGTTTTGTAGAATTTTAGTCTGTTTTTCTTTCAGAGTTTTCGTATTCGTTTTGAAGCTTAATGAACGCGTTTTGGGGGTTGTTAACGTAGGCTTCCAGGTGACCTAGTTGTTGCAGGATTTCCTCTATTTTCTTCGACAGTATTTTTCTCCATGGAGGATCCGTCTAGCCTCTGTTACGGTTTCCTAGAGGGGGGCATTTTGTAACAAGTAGGGATACAGTTACTGCGGCTACGCAATATATCATATTGCAGGTGCCAGACAGGTTTTCTATGTTTGGTGTTATGTCTTCACATGTTTATTTTTTCAAAAGTGCTTTTTTTGCAGCCGAGCAGTATTTTATTTTTGGGATATGCGGGCGGTTTTCAGCTGGAGGGTCTATGTACAACAGAAGCATTTGTCCCAATATGTAGCACATTTGTTGGTCAGCTTCCTCTAATGGGATCTGGTATATAGTTGAACTGCTCCGGATCACAAGTTTCGCTCCTGAGAGCTTTGCTCGTTATGATTGGTTAATCTCACCTGATCAGCTAGTTGTGCTGATTTTTGGATATCTAGTAAGCTATTGAATATATAGTTTTGCCCTGCTGACATCGGTCGGGATTAAAAAAAAATAATAATAAAAGATAATCATAATTGTACTTCTAAATACAATAAACAACCTTACTTTATCGAAATATCAATACCGAACAGCCACAACCTCATACTAAAACATCAACAAAAATCGAAAATTATCTCCCATTAGCAGCAGAACTAAAAAGGATATGGTAGAAATCAGTCCTTTCATCCTGGAACCGGGATCATTCCAAAAACCCTTACTCAAATCATACAAAGTCTCAACATTCCCGAATACGTTCTACACCACATCCAAAAGACCACCATTCTCAAGACATGCAACATAATACGAAGCTTCCTAAACATGGAATAACCGCAAAAACAACAGCAGTAAATCTAATATATGTGGAATAACCGCAGAAACAATAGCAGTAAATCTGAGTGAAACTGAATAATAATAATAATAATATTAATAATAATAGAAATCTAACGAAAGCTATTAGCACCTTCGCCATACCTATTCTTACGTATTTGTAGGGTGTCATTAAATAGTCACACACAGACATAGAAAACATTCACGTTCTCATATGCTCTGAATTCACTAAACACAGGAAGTTACATTCCAACGCACGCAAGGAAAGACTTAGCATCGAGAGAAAAGAAGGGGGGAGGGGAATTATAGATATACAATCGCTAAATAAAAAATAAATTTACGAACCCTCTAGAAAATTCTTTTAAGACAAACAAACTAACCTAACCTCCACAAGTCAATAGTGAAGGCAGAGAAGAATTATACACCGCTCGACCTACCTCAAACGAGCCAAGCAGCAGACGCCCACAGTCACATCCAATCACGACTAGAAAAGATAAACACCTGGTCTGAAAAAACACTCCACGGAAGACTCAGATACCACATAAAGCAAGACCACATACATAAAAAGCTTTCATATACGTGGTTACAAGAAGTGCAGCTGTTCCCCGAAACAGAAGGCTTCCTGCTTGCTATCCAAGACAAAGTCATAGCAATCAGAAACTACCAAAAGCCCATCATCAAGGGCACAACCATTGAAGGCGACAGGTACAGGAGGTTTAACCAGTAGAGAGAAACGATCGATCGCATAACGAGTGGATGTAGAATAGTGGCCGGAACTGAATACACCGCGAGACACAACTCAGCAGCGAAGGTCGTTCATCAAGCATTAGCCACAACATACAAACTAGCGGTGAACACAGACCCTGACTACCATTATACACCAACATCATTACTTGAAAACGAAGACTACAAGCTCTACTGCGACATTGACATTCACACAGTTAAAACAATCCCCGCAAACAGACCCGATATCACCTTTCAATCCAAAAAAGAAAAGATCACATATTTAATTGAGGATTGTTTGTCTAAAGGGTTGTTGCAGGAAGGCTTCAAATACTCAAAAACCACAGCTCACTTTATTAAATCAAAATGGCTGTCTCTAGAAAAAAGATCGGAAAAAAGGTAGTCCTAAAAGCTCAAACGGAGAAGTGGATTGTCATCAATTTTAAGACACTAACTTTTAAGACTACAAGGCTAAGAGCAATTTTCCGGTTTCGAGAAAAAGAGTTCGAAAACAAATTTTAAATCTCGCAATTTTCAATACTTGCGACGTACCAAGTATTAGAAATTGTATGCAACAATAAACAAAATTGCAATTTTTTTCGAAAAGGCTTTGAAAAGGAAAGCTTATAAAATTATTAAACACAAGATGGATTGAAAGGCTTGATGCCATAATGTCTTTAGAACTTCAGAATGTTACTAGTGCCACTCTCTACGAAATTCAGTTATAGAGAGATACCAATTGTTCAACAGAGCCATTTTGTTTTTTAAAATCTATTCAAATGGCAGAATTTCAAGTTTTGCTTCTTGTAAAAATATTTACCTCTTTGCAAACAGTTGCAGGCAGTAATCTAATCTTCCTGTAGACAAAATACTATAGATATTAGAATTCCATTAATAAATTCTCGTCAAACTCAAAGTTACTTCCAGCAGGGCTTATTTTATACCTTCTGTGCATGCTGTCCATATTAGAGAAAGGTTGTTAGAGCACAAAAACCTTATACAAGGGTTTGAAATCCTTCTATTTAATAAAACGTAAATAGAAAAAAAAACTTACAAAAACTGTCATATATGAACATTGTTTAGAAGCTGAGAGCTTTGAAATCATTGTTGAAGAGGTTACATTTTGGTGGAAACTTTTAGAAGATCTGGAAGAGGCACTAGACCCTTTAAGGGTTCTTAAAATTTCTTTTAGGAAGTGTAAAGTATCCATATTTACCCAACGTTGCAACGTTACTCCAACGCACATCTTCAACTTTACGCCGAATAACCTCCTATTTTCGAAGCACGAATAGAAGTTTCCCCTTCCGCGGAGGAAGTTATCGATGAGCTCACAAAATCACTTATAGGTTTGTTATAAGATTTTGTGTAATATTACTTAATTTAACATTTTTAAAAGTATTATAAATGTTTAACTTGTTTTGTTTTATTTTTGTACTCACACACATATGTGTTATAAAGTTATTATGATTTTAGGTTTAAATCTAAACAGTTTTTGATGCACAATCTGTATTTATTTATGTTTTTACAACTGAGTTTATTTTTTATAAAGAAAACAATACTAAAATGCTCTTTTTGTTTAATCTTTGATATTAACTAATATGTCGCATTTCCAAAGATTTGTACTGGACGTTAGTAAATCAAACAATCAGAATCAAGACTTTGTATTTGTATGTCTAGATGAAAATATATATACCTAAATAAGAAAAGAATGCCAAAGTGAGTACTGACCACTTTGGAATATCGAAACTTTGGAAGGCATTTTAGACATGGCGCTTTGCAATAACATATCGTACAGAATTATTTGCCGATCATGCCCCTTTATGGTTCAACGACGACACTTATTCGTTTGACCGGACTTCGGTCGCGTTAGATTTTTCTGTAGCAAAACTTCTAAAAACAACTATTTACTAAAACACACGTAGGTGCTCATTTATAATTAAGACTAATTGTTAATAATTTTTAGACGATATCCAGCACGGGTAGTCTCGTATTTTATCCTGAATCAGCAAGTGTCAACGCTGAAGCAGAACGTCTTGTAAGAGAAGAAGGTGTTTTCACTAACATTGTTCTTTCGCACGTTGGTTACGATATTGATCAAGAAATTGCTGCAAATGCCAGTGAAAAAATTGGACTAATCGTTGGAGCACATTCCCATACCTTTTTATATACTGGAGGTATACTAAGATAAAAATTTTAAGATTATAAACGTATTAAATGTCTGTCCTAACCATTTTTCGCAAACTTTTAATTTCGTCATTGCTATTACTTTTATTTACTGATTTTACTTTCTATTTTTTATAGTCAAAAATATGATATAAATGATAAAAAATTGTTAAATACCACGCTATGGGAAGGACAGAAATTTGGTCGATAATACTCAATATTTGCGTATTTATGTAAATGGTAAAAATAGTTCGACGTATTTCAAACATAATTGATAAACAGATAAAACGTTTAAATATTGATTCAAAAATTCAAATTGTCAATATTTGAGCGATACAAACACATACTGTTCAGTTCACAGGAATCATTATTTGTCCTATTTTACAAAAGTGCTTTGAAAAGTTTATAAAAATATGTTTCCAAACAGGGCATATTGAAAATTGTGATACCCAAATTTTATTATTACGGGTTGTCAAAAAGTGGTATATTTTGTTTTTCTCAAAATAGCAAACACTCAGATTTTTTCATGACTGTATTGATCACACCGTATAACATAGTAATATGAATCGTTTTGGAAAATCTTTTGTCGAATAGTGTAGAAAAGATGGGCTATTAAAATTCAAATCCAAATCCTAAAAATACTAGTATTTAAAAAAGGTAAGTCAATTTAAGGGAAGGACTAAAAATTGAGAGGGGTCGATCTTTTGCTAAGCAGTTTAGTCTTTGTAGCGTTTATATGATTTTTACCTTTGAACGGCAGGCACAAAACATTACAATCTTTATCCGTTTTCTTTTTATATTGACACTTCAAGCCTATTTTTTAATACTATAATACGATTATTGCCTCTCAAAAAATTCTTGAGTAATGTGTTTTGTTCAAGTACAATAAAATTGGATGAAATGAAATATCAAGAGACTCGAAAATATTATTTAAATATAGCTAAAATGTCTAAATAAATTTATATGAATTTACACATGAAACGTCATAGATAAGTGGAAGATGCTTTGAACTATGCTATTTTTTTTTTGATAAAGATTTAGTTTGCACTGATAAGATACACTAATTCTTAAATTTTATCACTAATATGTAATTATGATTTTATAGGCCACAGTTTAAAATATACATGAGACTAAAAAAAATGTCGGTTTCTTCAAATTTAGCCAAAGAAACAAGTAAAAAGTGTCAATAGCATATTTGACTTTTGGCCTTAACTTTGGTTTCACTTAATTGTGTATAATAGATATTACCAACAAATACATTTTAATAACATTCTTATTAAATACACCTTAAGATGTGTTTATAAAATTCTTGCGAAAAAATCAATTTTGTGTCTGTTCTATTTAAAAACAATCGTACATTTAACTGTTATTTTTATATTTAGATAACCCACCTGGTCCAGACACTCCTGCAGGACCCTATCCTACTATTATTGAAAGTAAAAATGGCAAAAATGTCCTCATTGTACAGGCTTCAGCTTATACTAAATACCTAGGGAACATTACGGTTTACTATGACAGCGAAGGAGAAATAGCTGACTACTCGGGATCACCAATTTTCCTTGAGAACAGCTTACCCAGAAGTAAGACCGATAATATTTTAGTTTGTATTGCACTCTATATACAATCCAATGGCATAAAACAAATATGCGTACGTATTAAATGTATTATTACATTAACTATTTTTTTTTGACAGAGCTAAGTCGAAACAGTCTCTGTCCGGACACGAAAAACAAAGCTCCGAAAAAGACATTTTTGTCTCTTAAATTGTTTTGGTATATTTCTTCGTTTTCGAGAAAAAAAATAGAAGCTAATTTATTGCTTGTCCCTGAACCCCCAAGAAATTGTTGCTTCTAAAAAAAAATTATTTTAATTTTTTTTGTGATGCGGAAACATGCATTAAAATGGTTTTTATCTTTTCTCTCGAAAGCGAAGCAAGATGTAGGTATTTAAATGAAAGCGTCACAGGAGGTTTATACCGGCATTAGGTTAAAATACTGTTTAATATTAGGTAACAGAAAAAATCTTTTAATAAAAATGAAAAAAAGTTACAATAAATATTCGAAGTGTCTTCCATTCAAGTCACTACAGTTCTCTAAACGGCTCCTCACTGACCTTCTAACTCACTGGAAAACCCCTTGTTTATTCTGTAGTTCTCCAATTTTAATCTATGACCCGCTCTTTTAGTTGTTGTAAGTTAGGAACAGGAACTGAATAAACCAATTGCTTTAAATAGTCCCGAAGAATATAGTCCAACGGATTTTTATCCGGGGAAAGAGATGGCCACATGCCCATGAATGGCTGTTATGGAAATTAATAACTCGTAGCGTAAATTCTGCTTCGTCTGTGAACAACACTTATATAAAGAAATGGTCCTAATGATATTTTGTCTGCATCCATTGGCAAAATTCTACTCTAAGTTAAAAGCCTTGAGGTTTCATTGCTTCAACTCTTTATAAGTGATATGGATATAGGAGTTGTTCACGCAAGATTTCCCATACAGTGCTTTTAGGATATTTTCTTGAAAATAAATTCTTCTGGTGCTGATATCGGGATTTCCTCTGAAGAATTATTTCTTCAGCTCCAAGAGTCCGTGTGGTATGGTTTCTTTCACAATCACCCTTATTTGGCGTATCAATTTCTCTCAACCTTTGATGTAGAATGCTAAATAATTTATAGGAAGGAAGTCGACGATTTAGAAAGGCTTCATGATATAATCTGCGTGCTTCTAGAGCAAAACCGTTAGCTCTACGGTACATAAAATGCATGTCAATAATTTCTTCAATATTCCTGGATTTTTAAATCTTAAATACACTAGAACTCTTATTCAGTACAATATATTTTGACAAGACTTTTGGTTGCTATGTCAAATGTAGTGTCAACCTAGTGTCGCCATACCTTTGATGATTTATTTAGATAAAAGTTGCATCGCTTTCGAGGGTAAAAATAAAAACCGTTTTAATGCATGTCTTTGGATCACAAAAAATATTTTTTACCAGCAACAATTTCCATGTTTTATTGCCCAAAGAATTTTGTTTTTATTTTTTTTTTCTCGAAAACGGAATAAGATATGAAAACAATTCAGACAAAAATGTTGAATTTTTAGTAGTTTAATCCGAAAAGAATAATTTTTTTTAAAAAGTCAGTGGCGCACATTTTTGTCAATAATATTTGGTAATGTGTCCACCGGGACGACAATGAACCTAATAATTTTAATCTCATTAAGGCTAAATTAGACCCTTATTGCTACAGACATTAGTGTCAAATTTCAACAGAATCGGCCATAATATATTTGAAATATTTTTTAAAAATAGATTTTTTAAAAGGATCATATGAAAAAATTTCATATTTTCTTATGTAGAAACATTCTATGTATATACAGGATATTTCTGCATAAGTGTCCAATATTTCACAGGGTGATTCCTCAAGTATTTTTAAGGTAAAAAATTAACATGGTAGTCTAAAATGTTTGGTTTTCGACATACAAGGTGCCAAAGTTTTACTTTTATTTTCGTTTTTTTCTGCATAATTTGCTTAATAATTCCAATTTCTGGATGAAAATTGGTGCTTGGTTTTTTTTGACATTAGAAATTTAAATCTTAATTTAGCTCTTACTTTTAAGGGGCGCCACCTCCATGCCTTTTCTCATTTTCAAAGGCTAGTAACTTTTTTGTATGAACGACTTTGTATTACATTTCAAAAAAATAAATTCCTCAATCATTTCTACGTGAAAGAGGTCTTTTTTATCAGAAGTCGAACAGCCATTTTCGAGGTATTTGGATTTGAAATAATCGATCAATGTGACAATGAATGGCAAAGTGTAGGACTTTTTACAAGATATCCATAATGCATTGTGGGGTTTTTTTGACATTAGAAATTTGAATTTCATCTTAATTTAGCTCTTACTTGTAGGGGGGCGCCACCAACATGTCTTTTCTCACTTTCGAAGGCCCATAATTATTTTGTATGACCTTACATTTTTGGTCCAAAAAATTAATTTCTCGATCATTTTTACGTAAAAAAATTATTCTTATTCTTATCTTTACTGTTTCTCGAGATTTATGATTTGTATGAGAATTATATGAAACAACCTCATGGAGTAAAATTTTTTTTAATCATCATAAGCATTTCAGAAAATGATTTATAAAAAAACAACATACAATGATAAAAAAGAACAAACAATCAAACACTAAATGTTTTTAATCACAACAATTGTTGGAAATGCCCACCTCCTGCGAAAGTGCGCGCATCCAACTTTCTTCTCATTTTCGTGCACCCTTTGAAAAATCCCCGGAGTATTTCTGATCGTTTGACAGGAATCTATTAAGTAATTCATTAGTTGTTCTTGATTTTGAATCCTAGTTTGATAAACGAGGGTCTTAAGAAGACCTCATAGGAAATACTCCAGGCAATTAAGGTCTGGTGACCTATCCAGCGATTATTGAAAGTATGATTTAAAAATGCACCGTCATGCATAAACCACATTTGATTTCGAGCTAAAAGTGGCACATTTTCAAGCAAACGGGCAAATCTTTTTCGAAAATTGCAGATACCTATCGCTGTTTAATCCTCCCGGATGAAAGAATGGACCTATTAAAAAATCTCACAGAACACCAGCCCACACATGCAATACAAAGTCGTACAAAAAAGTTGTGAGCTTTTGAAAGTGAGAAAAGACATGTAGGTGGCGCCCTCTACAAGTAAGAGCTAAATTAAGATGAAATTCAAATTTCTAATATCAAAAAAACCCCACAATCCATTATGAATATCTTGAAAAATAATTCTTTAGATTTAAATTTGGAAAAAAAGTCCTACATTTTGCCATTCAATGGCACTGCATCGATTATTTCAAATCCAAATACCTCGAAAACGGTTGCTCCTAGCGACATCTAATAAAAAAGACCTTTTCACGTAAAGATAATTGAAGAGTTTTTTTTTGGGCAAAAACGTAATACAAGCTCGTACAAAAAAGTTACGAGCCTTTGAAAGTGAGAAAAGGCATGTAGGTGGCGCCGTCTACAAGCGAAAGCTAAATTAAGAACACATATGAGACATATAACACGAAGCTGACATTTTATATATTACATTAAAAACAAACACAACGTGAAAATATAATACATCAGTCACATACATAGAACGACAACGAGTATTAAAGTCGACTGCTACTATATTACAAATAAGACATGTAGGTGCCATGAGAATTCTGTTGTTTTTTGTGCTGTAAGAGTTTAAAAGAAATTATTTTACGAACATCCAAAATACCATTGTTATTTCATTTCTCATTTGGTATCCAATTGCAAAATAAAAGTACATTTTTTTGGGGTACTAGTTAAAAAACATAATAATGAATTATTTAATAAAATATTTGTTAGAGAACTGTATATTTCTAATTTTAAAGGTGAAAAATTTGATTAAGAATATTAAAATATATTTTATTGAGACCAGCTATTTCCGATTTATCGTTTATGAATTGAGGATTGTTTTTTATGTGGATCATTTCATGATATTCGCGTTTTCTTTTGTGTGGTTCTGTTAAGAGTATTTTTGTTTCATTAAAGTTAAAATTATGATTAAGGTTTTCCTCATGTTTTTTAAGTGCTGTAGTATTTTTTTTATCGTATCGATGTCCATTTAACCTATTGTGAAGATGTTGGCTAGTTTGACCAATATACACAGAAGGACAATCTTTACATGGTATCTGGTAAACAGTATGCGTTTTTTTATTTTTAAGAATTTCACTTTTTAGTTTGCTGTAATTATTATTTAGGAGGTTAAACCCTTTGTGACACACAGTAACATCATGTTTTTAAAAAGCTTTTGGAAATTTTCTGACAGGTTGGGTATATATGGTAGGGACAAATAGTGTTTATGATTTTTCTTATTGTTTTTTCGGGTTTTTTATCTGTGATATTGGCGTTGTGCTGTTCAATGCGTTGTCTAAAAATAGAATTTATTAGTTTTTGTGGATATGAGCTTAATTTAAGCACATTTTTTGCCTTTTTTATTGAGGTATTTCTTAACTCAGGGTTGCTCAATTAAATTGCTCTATCGGCTAAACTAATAACTACAGATTTTTTTTGTGATATATGGTGCTGTGATTTATAGTTTAGATACCTACCGGACCACGTAGGTTTTGTATACCATTCTGTTAGAATTTTAGTATTTTTGTGGTGTAGCGTCATATCAAGAAAGTTTATTTTGTTCAGTTTTTCGATTTCTATAGTAAATTGGAGTTTTTAATGGTAACTATTAAAAATATTTAAGGTATAGTTGATTTTATCTGTATGAATTGCGCAAATACAGTCATCAACATATATATAGAAAAATGGTAATGAAAAATTTAATTTAGAAATTTTTTTATTTTCATTACCATTTTTCTATAGATATGTTGATGACTGTATTTGCGCAATTCCCACAGATAAAATCAATTATAGCTTAAATATTTTAATAGTTTCCATAAAAAACTCCAATTTACTATAGAAATCGGAAAACTGAACAAAATAAACTGACGCTACACCACAAAAATACTAAAATTCTGACAGAATGGTATACAAAACCTACGTGGTCCGGTAGGTATCTACACTATAAATCACAGCACCATATATCACAAAAAAAATCTGTAGTAATTAGTTTAGCCGATAGAGCAATTAAATTGAACAACCCTGAGTTTAGAAATACCTCAATAAAAAAGGCAAAAAATGTGCTTAAATTAAACTCATATCCACAAAAACTAATAAATTCTATTTTTAGACAACGCATTGAACAGCACAACTCCAATATCACAGATAAAGAAAACCGAAAAAACAATAAGAAAAATCATAAACACTATTTGTCCCTACCATATATACCCAACCTGTCAGAAAATTTCCAAAAGCTTTTTAAAAAACATGATGTTACTGTGTGTCACAAAGGGTTTAACCTCCTAAATAATAATTACAGCAAACTAAAAACACATACTGTATACCAGATACCATGTAAAGATTGTCCTTCTGTGTATATTGGTCAAACTAGACAACATCTTCACAATAGGTTAAATGGGCATCGATACGATAAAAAAAATACTACAGCACTTAAAAAACATGAGGAAAACCTTAATCATAATTTTAACTTTGATGAAACAAAAATACTCTTAACAGAACCACACAAAAGAAAACGCGAATATCATGAAATGATGCACATAAAAAACAATCCTCAATCCATAAACGATAAATCAGAAATAGCTGGTCTCAATAAAATATATTTTAATATTCTTAATTAAATTTTTCACCTTTAAAATTAGAAAATATACAGTTCTCTAACAAATATTTTATTAAATAATTCATTATTATGTTTTTTAACTAGTACCCCAAAAAAATGCACTTTTATTTTGCAATTAGATACCAAATGAGAAATGAAATAACAATGGTATTTTGGATGTTCGTAAAATAATTTCTTTTAAACTCTTACAGCACAAAAAACCCACAGAATTCTCATAGCACCTACATGTCTTATTTGTAATATAGTAGCAGTCGACTTTAATACTCGTTGTCGTTCTATGTATGTGACTGATGTATTATATTTTCACGTTGTGTTTGTTTATAATGTAATATATAAAATGTCAGCTTCGTGTTATATGTCTCATATGTATTAGACAATTTGTTATCGCATTTAATGCATTTTGGATCTTTGTTTCTGATGGTAAGTTTATTTTTTCTAAATCGTATATATTTATTTAAGGTCAATTTTACTTTTAGACACGTTATAAACCAGTTGAAAAAGTTGTACGAAAGTCAACGAAACGTCCTGGAAAAAAATAAAATTATGTAACTGCCCACTACCTCGCAGTTTATTTTAATGAACCAAAATTCCCAAGAAAACTTTGCTGAAACTTATATATTTGCAATGGTTCAAGAAACATTCAGTGATCATATATATATATATATATATATATATATATATATATATATATATATATATATATATATATATATATATATATATATATATATATATATATATATATATATATATATATATATATATATATATATATATATATATATATATATATATATATATATATATATATATATATATATATATATATATATATATATATATATATATATATATATATATATATATATATATATATATATATATATATATATATATATATATATATATATATATATATATATATATAAATAATATATATATATATATATATATATATATAAATATATATAATATATATATATATATATATATATATATATATATATATATATATATATATATATATATATATATATATATATATCTATATATTTCAGAAAACTGATTTTTTTTTGATGACCGTTAAAGCAATGAAATTTGACTAGCTTTAGACTCGTGTTTCTGTCTTAAGGGAGAACTGCACCCAAAAAGTGAAAAACTAGCGACAAGGTCTAGTCAAGTTCAAAGTAAGATGAAAAGGTACCTACGTATTAGAAAAAACTTCTTGCACGTCTGACCTCAAAAAAATGTGTTATGTATACGCAATTTAAATTACATTTCGTTTAAAAATGGGTTCAAAAGGGTTCACGCGCTGCAGAAATACGACATGAGTACGATTTACCATTTCAAATTTTGCAGTTACGTAGACAAAGGATCAATGCAAGGCGGTAAAGAGCTATTTTGTGGAAAAAAAATTATATCTGACGGCATTTGCGTCAAAAAGTGGTCGAAAAATGGTCGAAAATAGACAAATCTACTTCTATTTTATAATTCTAGATTAGATTTTTTCATAAAAAATCGCATTTAGCGCCCAACTATACATATTTCCCTATCGAAATCACATCGAAGCTAATACATATCTCTTATAGTTTTAACATAATTGCAGCGGCGGAAGGCTTGCAAATGATCCATAATACTACGTGCAGTTCCCCCCCTAGGTTTTAATCAGGACAGTCAACTAGCTGAAAGACGAGTACAACTAACGCCAAAATTAACACATAAAACCACATCAGAGTCACCAACAGGAGCAAAACCGACATTTGTTGTTACCAAGAGAACATCGGAAATCTTCGCTGGACTTAATACTCTATTACCACGGAGCAGCACCTGTGGCCAAATTCATAACCCAAGAGTAGTAAATCAGAAGTAGAAAAATATTAACGCGGCAAGAACTAGTATATAGTCGAAAACGGATTTTTTTTTGGGATGACCGCTAAAGCAATGAAATTTTGCTAACTATAGACACGTGTTTCTGACCTAAGTCTTCATCAGTACAGACAAATAGTGACTCTGGTGTGCTTTTGTGTGTTAATTTTGGTGCTAGTTGTACTCGTCTCTCAACTAGTTGACTGTACTGATGAAGACGTGTCTATAGTTAGCCAAATTATATATATATATATATATAATGCGCGTGGTCAAAATTTGCTTAAGAACTACAACTCAATCAGTCAACAATGTTTTTGTCCTGGTACATTTTATTAATTACTAACTCAAACCCTCGAACGCTTTTGAAATGTTGGGTTTTTCCATTTGTTCTAGCTAGAAGATAACCTAATTTTATCTAAATGATGCATTTTCCATAATATATCTGTATCTTTTAAGTCATATTTTGTAGCTGCACCTCTACAACAATTTGATTTGCAAAAATCTACTGATAATAACTGTCAAGGGCGTACTCAAAGGGTGCAAAAAATAAATTTTGCTTAATTTTCAAGGTTTGGCTAAAAAGTACAGCTCCACTACGTAACAATTTTTTTTCTTAGCACACATTTTTAATTAATAAGGTCATTCCACTAGTCGTTTTTTACACTTTATGAAGGTATTTTTGGATATACAGTGTTTCTAGCCTAACTCTAGATGAAAGATTTATGCCCTTGTTTTCAACAAATGAACTAGTAAATTACATCATAAAATGCTATAAAAACCTAAGAGTTGTTTAACTCTTTAGATTTTACACACTCTTAAAGAATGAAATTGCTAGTTTTTAAACGTCACCATCTCAAAGCCAGTTTCACCTAAATATAGGACGTGCTATATAAAATTTTGAAAATATTCATTTAAAAAAATATATATGTCACGCTTTCGAGTATATTGAAAAATGTGCCTAGAAATTAAAATAAAATTATTCATGATGTGATCCTTTGCCTAATTTTAAGTGTAAAGTGTCCAAAAAAAATATATGTATTTTAGGGAGGCGAGTGATCACTTATTAACCCGTTTTCAAAATTTTTATTCTTATATTAAAAAATTGCTATTGAATGTCAATAACTTAGCACCAATAGTTAACAACACATTTTATTTATATTATATTTCCCCATTAAGTTTGTTGTGTTATTTAGATCATTATTTGTCTTAAATAATTTTCTTAAAAAATTATTATTTTATAATCTTCTAAAGACTTTTGGGACCAGAAACATAATATAAAATTTATCAAACCAAAGATAAATATTTCTATTTATTTTTAATGATTCAAGATTTACTACATCCCGGTAGTAAAATTTTTAATAATTTAGTTTAAAACCAATATTTCATTTTACTTGTGATATCTAGATATTATAATTCTTTATCTATGGTAATTCGAAGCTTTATAGATTACCGATATTTTTATATATCAACACTTATGAATAAAAGATTTGAAGATCCTGCAGAATAAATATCTTAAAAATACTTATCACGAGTAAGAATGTGAAAAAATTTTACTTTAATATTAACGTTACCGCTCATTTGCTGATCGGGTACATGTGACGTGCTATAAAAATGTCGGTTACCTACCTCAGACAGGTATATCCAGATTCAGCACGTAGATATAGCTTGGATATATGGACATAACAGTAAACCTATTATCTCTATCCTTTTTCTAAAGCAAATTTTTACGTATAATTTTTTTGCGGAGTAGTCAGTTTTTGATTTCCACGTTTCGTAAACGCAAGCCCATCATAAATTTATTTTTTAACTAAACTGCTCACCGCCTCAAGTGCATAAAATAAAATATTGATCCAAATTAAAATGTGTGTATCTCGGCAATCAGGAAAGATATTTATATGCGTATCTCAAGAATTAGGGCGCTATATTGTAGAATAGGCTGAACATTTAGCAGGTTTTGTAACTTCAGTAATTTTGCTTTACCGGATGGTTTTAAAAAGGAGTGCATTTTTCACAAATTTTTATGTTAGTCGCAGTCAGGGATAAAGTTAATAAATTTTTATTTTATTTTACGAGTTATTCGGCAGATTAAATACAAGAAATCAATTTGGTCGAATTTTTGTTACCTCCCTTTATTTTTAAGATAAGATTTTTTTTATAAAAATGTTTATTTTGTATATTAACTTGTAGCTTTATTACTTTTATCAAATTTTGTTTCTTTTATTTCATACATTAGTTAAAGAAATGCCTGCATAACATTTAAAATTTTAGGAGGAAATGTTTTTGATGAAAAAATCTTTAAAGACCAAATTAGGATTATTGAAGTGGATATCAGAAAATCGAAGCAGGCTTTTTAAAATTTTAGCTAACTTTTAATATCCTTACACCTTGAGCTCGAGATGGTTTGAGAATTTTTTTGATAACACTTCTTACACTTATATTATAAGTAATTTCAATAAAGCTACTAAAGAAGTTCCTTTAAGTCCGATTGACCCTCTAAAACTTTTTCTCGAACTTTCTCGTGGTCACTTGCCATTTTTACAACAAAGTTAAATTCCTCAACCTAGTCTGTATCTTTTTTGTAGACTGTTTTGATTTTCCGCACCGTTTAGAAGTTACAGAACGAAATAAGAAATTTAATTTAAATGTCTCGCGACATATAAAGGTATATTTAAAAGACACAAAATTACCCTGTATCTAAATAACTTCCACACTGGGCAAAATATAGAGAAAACCTATTTAAGAGACCAAACAGTTAGAGATTGGAATGAAAATTTTTACTTTATTGAAAAAATGGCCAGTGACGTCGTAGTAAAAGGAGGGTTAAAGCGCAACCCGGAAAAAATAATACCCTGTGTATTTTGCCAAAGATGTATTTAGCAACTTTATTATTATTAAGTCATATTATAAAGTGTACCAAATTTCGTTTAAAATTCTCTAGAAATATGATCATTTTAGCACCCCGTATCGCGAACACAAAGTGTTTGCAGACCCCTGCTTAAAAAACTTTTTTCTTATTTTTTTTGAATAAATATTTTTTTAAAGTTTTCGACATGAATTAATTTAAACATTGAATACTTATTAATTTGCGCCAGCTTTCGTTCGCGTCCATCCTGTAGAACGAGGACTTTTACACAACGAAATATTTTCTTTTCTTTTTCTCTATTGAACTCAAATATTTGGTGGGAAGCTCTTCGGATTTAAATTTTGCCATATCATTTAGTATATTAAATGCCCTGTATACATTGCAAATTTCATTACTGTGGTAATTCATAATTAACAAACTTATCAAAAAAACTCTCAAACCGTCTCGAGCTTAAGGAGTTAGGATATTACAAGTTAGCTAAAGTTCTAAAGAGCGTGCTTTGGTTTTTTTATAGCCACCTCAATAGATATATTTTGGTCTTTAGAGATTTTTACACTAAAAAGAAGAAGAGAAATATTATTTTTTTTTTAGATTTTAAAATGTTTGAACTCTATAAATATGTTTGGCAACGTATACAGTAGGGGTATTTATTAAAAGAAAATTATTAAGTAAAACATCATTTTAATATAAAATAAGAAAACTACAGGGCAAATCTTAAAGTAAATTAACATTTTCATAAAAAGCGTATCTCAAAGGTTAGAGTATATTTCGAAGAATCTACCAAAAATAAAAAATTATTACATTTTTCTATGATTGTCAGTAAGATGTCGTTTGGAAAAAAATGCACTAATTTTTAAAATAACCAGGTATAACAAAACCACTGAGGTTACAGAATATGCTAAACCTTTAGCTTTTCCTGCAAGAATGCGCCCTAATATCATGAACAGAGTATTAAAATAACTTTCCTCCCGAGATATATACGTTTTTATTTGGACCAGAATTGTGAAAATATTATTGACCAAAGGGTAGGAAAGTTACGAGTTTAAAAATGGCAAACCCTGATTTGTAAATTATAACCCTTCAAAATATGTTTCTAAAGAAAAAAGTTTTCCACTATTTTTGCGTACAAATGTATGCCTCGTTCAACCCATCTAAAGCAATAATTTTCGAAATATTTTTAAATTTAAATGTCGTGCACCTAAGTATAAACAAATTTTATATATTAAAAAAAATCCGCCTTTACCCATAGCCTCCTGCATCGTACAGAATACCACTACGTAGAGATAACCTAGTTTATATATGCATATAATGATTTGGTAATTAAATTATTACCAAACATCTATATGTATTTATAAAATGTGTTATCTGTGTGTAGTGGAGTTCTGTACAAGGAAGTTGTGGGATAAGGCGCATTTACCGATTTTTTTATTTGTTTTTAATTAATTTTTATAATATTATTGTTATTATTATTATTATTTCTTTTTTATAACTTTATTTATATGGTCCATAAAAATAAATTGTCATTTGTTATTTGCCCCCTTAAAAAGAAAGTTTTTTTTCCAGGAAGTGGAATTTTATCGAATATTTATTTTGCCATTAAACATTCACGCTAAAATTTTGCCGTTTTATCCCTATTTCACACTTAATTTTTGTGCAATATCTCAAGTTATTTAGATAAGTAGCTTTTGGTACTGAATTTTTAAACATTTCATTTTGTTCCGCCATAATTTCTTCACACCAAAGTTTTATTAGTTAATCCCTACATTAAACTGGATTTTTGTGCAAAATATGAAGTATATTCGATTAGTATTTTGTTCCCCCATACTGGATTTTTTCCATAATGCTACCATTTCATCCCCTTATATAAGTATAAGTGGTATTTGAGATATAACGCGCGCAGACAGAACGACAGACCGATAGGAGGACATGTTTTCGGATCCTAGGAACCCTAAAAAGCAAAGATCTGCAGAAATCTCGGATGGTGGTTTTTTCAGGATTACAATAATTTCCTCTTACGAGGGAAGTAAACAACGAAATAAGAAAAGAGGTTCTGAAAATATGGGATGGCAAACAATTCTGTTCTGACACACCCATACACTGTTCCCTCTTAAGAGGGAAGTAAAAAACAGAACAGGACTTTTGATTAGAATAATATCGAATTTAATTCGTATTTTGTCTTCCATTGCGAGATGGTCTGATAAAACAAAGTTTTTCGGGATTTTGACATCTCAGGGCTACATGAAAATTAGAAATTCATATTTAATTCATAACGTAAAAAAAAAGGTTGCAAACTTAACAAACCTCGAGGAGATTTCTTTGCGACCTATTACATATCCATTCTATTATAATTTATAATCAAAGCGCAGCTATTAAGGTTGTACTACATAAAAAATTGTGTGTAAAACTTCGCATTTGAAAATTAACTCAAAAAAAAATAAAAAAGCTGACAAACTTAACGGACCTCAAGGAACTTTCTGTGCGACCAAACTGGTTTAAAAAGTCTAACATAGTCTTCGATTGACTTCAAATTTTGGTCATAAATTGGGGATCCTAAGGGGATGAAATGTAACCAACATTTTGGTAAAAATCCAATATCGCGGAACAAAACGACGATCTAATGAAATGGCAAAAAAATATTATTAAAAAACTACTTACCCAATTGACGTGAATAAATATCAAGTAAGAAATCATGGTTCTTGGAACGAGACCGTGTCAAATTGGAATTACTGTCCGACGTTTTTTCAGGGATCTTTACTCCACGAGATGTGAACACTGAATCAGCTCAGAGAGATTCAGGCGGGCTTTTATAGCCGTTAAACTGTGTTAAGATCAGTTTCCACATGTGATGTGGACCGTAACCCGTAGCTCTACTGAAATTTTTTGTATTTTAAAAATTTGAATAGATTATCTAATTTTTCGTATATAAAATCCTTGAACCGATGCTAGAAACTTGGTTTCCTTTACATTTATAATATGGCCAGTGGTACGCTGGTGTTCAGCTACAGCAGATCAAAACAATTTGTTTCTTTTTAATACATCGTTCATGTTCCTTAAGTCTAGTTTATATTTATCTTCCTGTTTCTCCCACATACACTTCTCTACAGTAGCAAGGAATTTTATATACTCTTTCTGTTTGAAAAAGTACAATATCTTTCGGGGATCGCAAGCATTGTCCAATCTTCTTATCTGTAGACAAGCTTCCACTAAGTCTATTAAGTTCTTATCAAGATTATTATAATCGAACATGTCTGATATAATGGAAATTAAGTCGTTAACAGAAACATTTGTGTATAGTGATTCTACATCGATGTTCCTATCAACGACTCACTTTTCATTATACCAGACGAATTTTATCCCCGAAAGATATTGTAACTTTTCAGACAGAATATAATCTATTACTCCTGTGAAGAAGTGTATGTGGGAGAAGCAGGACGCTCAATATCAACTAGACTTAAGGAACATGGACGATGTATTAATAAGAAACAAATTGTCCAGTCTGCTGTAACTGAACACCAGCATACCACTGGCCATTTTATAAATGTAAGGGAAACCAAGGTTTTAGCATCGATTCCAGGATTTTATAAACGAAAAATTAAAGAATCTATTGAAATTTTTAAACATACAATTGAAGATGGCGACCTGCTGAAAGCTTAAAAAATTATTTTTCTAAACTGATGTGCAAGAATTGAGATAGAGATGAACTGCTAAAATTGTTGTACGAATTCAAGATGACGGAACAAAATGGCACCCAAATAAAATGTTTTTTATCGCGAAAAAAAATTCGTCCATCCTTCTCAATTCCGTCGATCCGTCAAACGGAGGCGAGGCTAAAAAACTACTTACGCGAATAACTTCAAATTTTGGTGGCCAAAAATTAAAAACATTTTGGTAAATATCCAGTATGGTGGAACAAAATGTCGGCCTGGTGAAGTGTTATAATAAATATCACTAAGAAACTTATTACTCGAGTTAGAAGAAGGATAGGATAGAAGTGGACTGGTAACATTTTGGTATGAATCCAAAATTGCGGCCTAATAAAATAGTTAAAAAATCAGCCTGAAAACACTGTTTTTTGAAATTTTCACAAAAATTAAATGTGATATAGAAATAAACTGGTAAAAATACTACGAATTCAACATGGCGGTCTTAAAAAATTAGTGTAAAAACGACTTATCCAATTCATTTTACTTACCCAATTAACTTTAAATTTTGGTGGCCAAAAATTAAAAACATTTTGGCAAATATCCAGTATGGTGGAACAAAATGCCGGCCTGGTGAAGGGGTATAATAAATATCACTAAGAAACTTATTACTCAAGTTAACTCAAATTTGGCACAAAAATCAAGTGTTACATAGAAGTGGACTGGTAACATTTTGGTATGAATCCAAAATTGCGGCCTAATGAAATAGTTAAAAAATCAGCCTGAAAACACGGTTTTTTGAAATTTTCACAAAAATTAAATGTGATATAGAAATAAACTGGTAAAAATACTACGAATTCAACATGGCGGTCTTAAAAAATTAGTGTAAAAACGACTTATCCAATTCATTTTAAACTATGTCCAAAAATCGAGTATGGCGTAGATAGAAAATGGTAAATTGGTACCATTTTCCAATCCAATATGGTGGAACAAAATGGCGCCCAAAAAAAACAATTGGAAAGACAGTATTTGTATATGTGTTATTAAATCATTATAAGCAGAACCAAGTTGGGTCACACTTCACTATTCCTAAGAAAAGAAAAGATTCGAGATCCTAGACCTAAACCCATTGTTAATAAAAAAGGTGTTTATTTCTGTGAGAGCGTAAAATTTTTAAATATATAGTTAAATAACTTAAAACTAAATACAGACTTTTGTTATCCGAATATAGTTTTAAAAAAAAAGTCATATTTATATTTTGTTAAAAGAGAGTGCTTATTGTGTACTGCCTGGTAAAGTAAAAGCTTATTATTTTCATAATTCTATATTTCAAATGCATTGTGAGCAGATGTACATCCTGGTTTCAGGGCAGTTCTGTACAGCTGACACATGTCTCATGCAAAAGTGCTCTGCTGCCCACAATATCAACTGCTCTGCTGCTCTAATAGATTCAACTGCTGAGATGCGTCGATTTAGATATTAATTTGCCCACAGCTATGTGGGTTAATTATAAGCAATGTTTGTGTATATTGTCTCGAGTCCTCTTCAGCAAATACCATATGTAAACCTTTTAGTTATTTTAATCTCTTTCAGAGTCAGTCAGTCAGTGAGTCGGTCTTGCCGAAGTGATATAAATATTGGGAGCTCGTCTGATCCCTTGGCGACCGGCAGCCCATATCACCTTGCATATTCACTAGTATAGTTGTGTTATCCCCACTAAAGACCAAAGCAACTCAGCAAAAGTTGAAACTGAATATGACGGTTTTAAAAACTCAATGATATCAAGTCCATTAATAACTATATATGTTGCCTCTTTTCAGTAGTATGCTGTGCTAGATTATGTAGATATTAATATTACTTTGGATCAGTTCTATTATATTTTATATCAGACAAATTCCCTCTATGTACCTCTTAGGCTGTAGGCATAGTTTCCAACCCTATTGTGGAGGTAGAATAAAGTGCCTTAAACACATTACGAACAAAGCAATCTTTGTTGAGAATCTAGGTACCTTTTGGAAACACGTAAATGATCCAGAAGAAGTCATAGCTCCCCAAATGATATTTTTCTGAATCACATGACCAGCGACAACGCTAGTTATACAGCTAATATTTTTGCCGACTTCTTCTCTTATGTTCTCCAAGAATCTAACTCATATTAAATAGCAGCGAGAAATACATCAGCTAAAAGGCTATCAATTTTAATTTAACTTACATTTTGAATAAGTTAATTGAAAACAACCAGTGGTCCTGACGGCATTCCATCAGTATTGTTAAAATAGTATGTTTACACTTTAACCGAGCCGTTAAGTTAAATTTATTTAAACTTTCTATAAGGTCTGAAATCTTTCCTGAACCTCTGTAATATATCAAATTACAGGGGATATCTATCTATTATTGCGGCAATAGTCAAGCCCATGAACTCTCTTGTCACATCAGCACTAACCCGGGAATGTACAGCCATTATTAAAGAACAGCAGCATGGCTTTCTGTAAGGCTGTTCAACTGTAACCAATCTATTAACTTTTTAGATCTATCTTCTGAGCGTTTTTAAAAATAAACTTCAAATTGATTGTATTTATACTGACTTTTCAGAGGCGCTCGCCAGAGTGGGCCACGACCCGTTGCTGTAGAAACTTGGTGCTAACGAAATAAGTAATAACATTTTTATTTGTCGCATTCTTTCAGGATGCGGTCAATTTGTTAGGCCGCACATATCTTACTTTTAAGGCCTAGTATCGCACACAATTATCGGATCCGAGTATCTGAAGGTTGAATTATTATAAGGTACGCCCAGTATTGATTCCTATTAGCACAATGCCAATATTAGATTGTTTTCGTCAGTCAGTTCAATGTGCTCCTTAGTGCCGTGCGCAGCTCAACATGAAATATGATTTGACACGGAAATTTGAATTCTTGCCATTCAGAAGTACCCATATTTATAGGATATTACTAATGAGGATTACCATAATCCTTATGTGAAGGACTTAGCCTGGGAGCAGGTTTGTGCAGAATTGGTAAAGGATTGGGAAACTACAGAGGGAAAAGAAAAGAAAAATATATGTAAGTAAAATGTCTTTATTACTAATCGGAACTGCCTGAATTAGTAAAAAATACTATGTACTAGTATTTAGTTATTCATTAGTCATTCATATTGCCAGGGTATTTCACCAGACGGCGAAACAAAATATTCTGGAAAGTGGTCTGTGACGTTTCTTTCTGTTAAAAGCTCGACGTTGATTATTCAAATTTATTTCATCACCCAAAAACATGGATTAGAGTAACGGTGTATCAGTGTTTGGTAAAGCTTTTGCGCTGGGTAAATTTAGTTGATTTTTTGTAAGTTTCTTGATAAAGATCCAGTTATTGAAAATGTTACGCTCGCTTTCTCTCTCATATGCACCCATATCTACTCCTATAAAACGATAGTCAGAATCAACCACAGCCAATAAAACTATCGAGAAATCCGGTTTATAGTAATAATAGTTAGATCCACTACGATGTAGACAAATCAATCGCAAGTGTTTGCCATCTACTGTACCAAGGCAGAGCAGAAATACTTAGTATAATAAAGCAACGAAAACCAAATCTAATAAAAGAGGATGATGATGACACCAAGTTTTTCTTAAGTTTTCGAGGAGGCATGAAAGAAATGAAAAAATAAAAGTCAGAAACTGGAGTTATTGACATGTTACAGCTTTTGAAAATCGTTACTGAATCTAGTAATCCTCACAAACGGCCGCCGTCTGTTTCTTCGTACTCTCGCTCACACGATTCCACATCTTTGCATTTGTAAATTCATACCTAATTTATGGTATAGCCTTTTGGGGTTACTGCAGCCAACAACTTTTTAATTCTACTTTTATTTTGCAAAAACGGGCTGTTCGTTACATGTGCAAAGCTGGGGCCCGAAACCATTGCAAACCACTTTTTGTGAGATATAAAATTTTAACACTTACTTGCCTTTTAATACTTAATTCGGTATCTCTCATACATGAAAAACACGGACATTTAATAACTGAAAGGGCCTTTAATACTAAACAGAATTTCAAATTAGTAAAACAAACATTCAATTTTATATGAAAGTAAAAAGATTTACAATCACCTCCCACAAATATTTAGAAAAATAGAATCTCTTAAATTGTTTAAGAAAAAAGTGAAATGTAGCTTGGAGGCAAAAGCATATTATAATTTACAAGAATTTTACGATGATAGTGTGTGAACATACCATACGTTTTTTTTTTTTGTACTCATGTATTTTAGGTCCTAGAACTAAAATCTGAGCTTTATGTCACTTTTATTATATTATATATTTAATGGTAGATTTTATTATGGTTATATTTGTGCCTTGTTGTATAACATGTAGTTACTTAGTTCATAATGTATGTTTATTTATTTTATTTTTCCAATGACTAGACCCCAATATTTTTATTTTTATGGAGCTTACTTTGTTGACAAGGACTATATGTTCTATAAACAATAAAGTATATTTTATATATTTAGTATATATTTTTTGAGTTTGAGAGTTTGAGTTTGAATTCACAGCCAATTTTTGTTAATGGACTTTCTCAGATTCAGTACTATCGCAAGTAGGGCAAGTTTCAAATAAACTATTATATAAATAATATACTATTGTAAATATAATGCTAATTTGTTATTTAGAAACTTACCTAAATGTAATGGTTAATCTTTCTTATGTGCTTATTGCTAGCCTTATGTGCCTATTCTGTTTTGTTATTCTGTCCCAAACTAAATAAAGAAGTTTATCAAATAAATTTATCAACATTCGATAATTTCCAAAAAAAAAATTCAGGGAATGCCCGCAACTTGACTATTACATTAAAAAAACGATATTCTTTAATTCTTAGTGAATTTAATGAGTGTGCCCAGCATCTACGACGTTGGACACCCGGACAAATTTTAAGTCAGTGCCTAGAGTAAAAAGAAAACGTATGTATGATCTGATGTATGCGGCCGGTCTCAGGGTTATTGGGCCACTGTTATACACATGCTAACGATTTGAAAAATTCCGATTATAATGTATTCTTATGATATAAAGTTATTTCGTTTTGAGTTTAATTCACATACAACGAGAGAATGAATTATTTCAGGGCGATATTGACGCTTTGTTTCAATAGTCTTGTCTTCGCAGCCTCAACCTTAATAATAAAAAATATTGCTGTATTTTTTTAGGCGTCTAGAAGATTCTATGATTCCAGCATAAATGGCTCCATTTTAAAAAGAGTTGTTCTGGTAGGTAACAAACTTTAGGGTCTTGTTAGATCACAAACTACTATTGAATGATTATGTAAAAATAGGATCTTGGGTTTCATTGCTAGGTTTAGTCAAGGTTATCCTTGTCAAATACTTTCTGGTCTTAAGTGTTTATTTGTCAGATCGGTTTTGAAATTTTGAAATCTGCAAGTTAATTCAGTACCCATATTATAGAGGGTATGCTGATATGTTAGAAGGTGTTATATGTTAGAAGGCATCTAGAAGATCTTACTGGTTACAGTTTCATTTTAGAGACTATAAATCTTCATTCAATAAAAAAAAGGAAAACAGATGCTCTATTTTTAAAAGACTTAAAAAAAAACAGGTTTTGTATTCGAGTTGTATGTGTGTATGTCCGCGATTTTCTTTACAACTACTAAAAAGATTTAAATTAGGTTTTCTCGATGTTGTAAAACAACATTCTAGAGTTGTTTTAGTTCAGAAGGCAGCTGCTAGCTATGTTATAGGGGGAATGCGCAGAAATAGAATATGTACCGAGAAATGAATATCTCAAAAACTGATTAGGTTACTTGTATGGAACATGATATTAACTAATGAAGTTGTGTTGGTAAGCACAAAATATATTTAAAAAGGATTAAATATGTTATGTTTTAATATTTTTATTACTCGCGGAATGCCACCACTGTTATGATTTAATATTTTTATTACTCGCCGAATGCCACCACTGTTATGATTTAATAATTTTAGTATTTTGTATTAGTACTGGTAGTAAATTAAACACTTCAACTTATTTCAAATCTCTCTATTATCTTCTGTACAAGAGGGACACTTCTTACTTCTAACAAATCTTTACTCTTACTGTGTCTACTGACTTAATTCTACTGACAATATAGTACTGACATAATGACTGACCTGCTCTATCCTGACTACCTAGTTTGAGATGCAGTGGCGTATCTGTAAAATTGATTAAAAAAGGTGTCTATAAAAGTAATTTGGGGAGTATTTGCTACGCCACTGCTTACTGTACTACAATGGTTTCTTTTAATGTTTTTATAGCTGAACCTTCCCAAGCTTTATCGACATAGTGTAAATGAGTTTATGATAGATTTTTTCGGGTATAATAATATTTGAGGCGGAAGAACGTGCATAAAATAGAATTTGAAGTAGAATTTAAAATACATATTGTTTACTTAGAACGTCCCTTGCAATAAACGACCATTAAAGCAGCTTTTGTCGGAAGGTCCGCCGAAATATAATGTATGTCTAAATATTGCATTTACGTGTCAAACTATCTCTAGACTACTGAATATATAATACTTCAGACTTTAGACTATTCACAAATAAAATGACTATAAAATAATGGGGTCACAACACCTCTCCCCTAAATGAGAGATTTTATAATAATGAAATTGTTAGAAAATTTCGTTCCTGAGTTAAAATATAAATTATGATACAAAATATACATCCTTGTAATTGATACTAATATTTAACAAAAGTATTATGTTCGAAATGATTTTACAAAATTTGCTATGAACTATGTTCTTATTCTATATTATACTAACCTATATAATATTGAAAACTGTTTTTTTTTTTTTTTATAATAATTAGGCATTCTAAATCTGCTTAGATTCTACTAAAGAAATTTATTACTTATAATAAAACATAATATTATTACTTATCTAATTGATCGTCTTGAGGACGTGTGACCAATAGCTCTGCGAGGCGTGTATGATATATCTGGTTGATCGTCCTCAGGGTGATCATCATTATTAATTCTATTAGAAGTTTCACTAGTATACTGAGCTATAGATCTATTACTTCTCGGGGATGGTTCAATGGTTTGATTTACCCTTACGCAAATATTTGGTATTATTCCACAACAGGAAGTTTTTCTTATACATTTTGAATATATTTTGTAAACAATAAATAATAATACAACAACAGATACAATGTAAGCTAAAACAGAACCAGAAATATTATATGTTGACAAAAAATTATTTTTTTCAAGATTTTTTGTTAGCTTTTCTATGTCGTCTAGTTTATGGCTAGCGATGTTCAGTTCAGGAATGTGCTTTGAAAGAGTCTTATAATTTTCGTTTATTAAAATTTCTGTCAGGTTAATGTTATTATTTTTTATTTTTTCACAACAGTCCTCACTAATTTCTAATGGCGGAACAAACTCACTAAATATTTTCGACTGAAAGGCATTACCGTGAGGCACGAGCATCGTTGAAACACTATACGCTTTACACTGTTTTCCTATGGTGACACTGCCGCAATTTTTTAAAATAACGTCTACTGGTTTATTTTGATTAATACATGAAATGGTTAATGATTCAGGGCAAGGCACTGCAAACAGCCAAGTATTAGTTGTAAGTAACTGAATAAAGATACCTCTATTAGAATTTAATATATGTTTTTCGCATACTTCTGGAATTTTATTTGTTACTTGAAGTAACTTCATTTCACAGTTTTCCACTAAATGAGCCAATGAAACTGGTTTTTGTTGCTGACAAATCATTTTATCATCCGTTATTTTTATAAATTTGTTATATTCGAGATCAGAGAAAGTTATGAACTGCTGTTTTGTTTCGTCTATTGCAATGTATTTAGAAGATGGTTGAATCAAAACAAATTGGTTAGTGGCTAATAGCTTAGGAAAAGGCGATACCTTATATAGGTAGAATAATTGTGCTTCAACTAAAGGAATATTAATTATATAAATTAAATGATTATTTTCAAAGTAACCTTTTAGTTCAATCGTTTTTAATATAAGATTAGAATGCATTATATCAAGAGGCACAGCAAAATCTAAACCATGGGGAAGAGAATCCGTAACTTGTTTTAGTTCATCAATTAGGCGAACTGGTGTTAAAATTGCTGGGTGTAATAAACCCTTTTTGGCAATAAGAATTTCATTAATCAAAGTCATTACTTCGAGTTGTAGTTGATGTAACATCATATTTGCCAGCGTAATGTGTTCTTCTAGATTGCCTTTTAAGTCTAAAAATTTAATATCTTTTTGTTCTTTTTCTAATTGTTTGGAAAGAATTTTAACATTATTTTTTAAAATGTTTTCATTAAAATCTAAGGTTCCAATAGTATTGTTGAAATTTGTTAGTGTGGACTTGACAACTTTAGTTTGCTCTTTCAAAAGAGCTAATGCTGAACCCTCATTTTGCGATAAATCTGAAATTTTGCTATTATAATATTTCGCGTCTTCTTCGTCTAAAGTACCGAATAGAATTTTTGTAGCCTTTCCGATAATATTGAACCATCCTCGTTTATTTCTAATTAAAGTACTATAACCTATCAATTGATGTAAAGTTTCTAAATCTGAGCTAATTTTATCAAAATTATAAAAAAAAAAAAACTTTAAAAACGTGTCACAAATGGATAAGTGGTACTGAAAATTTTTATGATTACATAATTCAGAGGTTATTTTATTGTAGTTTTTTAGAGAAAGAAGTTTATTTATAATGTTGTTAAAATCTACATATGTAATTAGCTTCCATTTGTTATTATAGAGTCGCAGTTCTCCAAGTTTTTCAAAGTGTGTTCCTGGGTTGTGGTCGTAATATGTGATCGTATAATCGTCGCTATTATCAGAACGAAAGGTATTCAGAGATATAGTGATACTGAGTAGTATTATTCTGAAATAGGAGAAAACATAAAATTTAAAAATACTATCTACATACATTTATATTTTAAATTATTTTCTATAATACATTTATACATGTTTTTTTTTTGCTTTGTGTTAATCATAAAACTGTTTTAATTGTTTGTTTTTGCCTTTCTGTATTATAAAATTAACGTCAGAAGTTTTATCTATTATTATATAAGGTCCAATCTATAAGGATGTGAGTTTTTTGCTTCTGCCTCTTCGCACTGATTCGTCATAAAGTAGCACCTTATCACCTATTTTAAAATCTCTAATTTTGCAATTTTTATCGTAATTTTGTTTTGAAACGCTTTTACTTTTCAATAGATTTTCTTTAGCCAATTGGCTAGAATATTGTAATTTTTGTTTAAGATTGGCAACAAAATCATCATATGTGTATTGAGTTTTCATAGGTTGAATAATTGAAGTAGGTAAATTAGGGGTATGGCCAAATAAAAGTTCAAAAGGTGAAAAGTGGGTTGCAGTATGCGGAGTTGTATTATAAGTAAATGTTGCAAATGGAATCCAGCTATCCCAGTCTTCCTGACTATCTTTGATAAAATGTCTTAAATACTCCTCTAAGACTCTATGAGAACGTTCTAAAGCTCCGTTGGATTCTGGATGATAACTAGTAGTTTGAACCTTTTTTATTTTTAAAAGTTTGCAAGTATTTTTAAAGATTTCACTTAAAAAATTTGAACCTTGATCGGTAATTAGAGTTTCAGGTAGTCCATATAGACAAATTATTTTCGTTACGAAGTAATAAGCTACTGTTGAGGCTTCTTGATTTTTTATAGGGACATTAATATTATACTTTGTCAGGTCATCTTGGAAGGTAAGAATATATTTGTTACCTGCTTCCGTTTCAGGTAAGGGACCAACAATATCGAGAAAACATCTTTCAAAAGGTTTAGATAGGGTCTTTTTTCATGCCTCTCCAGGTATAAAATTGGGATAATTTTTTATGTGTAAAGGCAATTCCTTGATGACCGCCTAAAGGAGAGTTGTGGAATTCTTCTAATAAGGTTTCTTTTTCAGATTCAGAGGGTTTTATTAAATTATTATTGTAAACTGTTATATCTACATTAGAGTTTTTAAAAATATATCTTATCATGGGATAAATAATTTCCCTTTTTACTAACGGGTTGTAATGATATTTAATAAATGACAATTTAAGTTTTTTGTTACTTACAAGATTTTTTAACTTTAGTAGACAAGACCATATATTTTCATAATTTGTGTCATTTAACATATTTTCATTATCATTGAGTAAAAATATATTACAGTCGTTGTTTTGGTACTGAGAGACGGAAGGTATTTTTAAATCGTTTTGAACGTTGTATGATGCAAGAAATTGTTTAATCTGATTATTTTGTTCCAAAATATTAAATTGCTCTTTGTTAAAAAATTTGGGAAAAAATAATATTATAGGATCTGAATTATTTATCTGAAATAAATTAGCGTTGTTTTCTTTTAATTTTGTGTTAATAACAATATGTGTTTGCAGATAATTTAAAAATTTTTGATAATCTGTTATCATGTCAGCGTTTACCGTTTTAATCATTCTACTTAAGGCATCAGCATTTGTATTTAACTTTCCGGCCTTATAAATAATTTCGAAATTGTAATCTTCCAATTTTATCCTAAATCTTGTAAGACGCCACCCAGGGTCTTTTATGTTAAATACATAAAGTAAAGGTTTATGATCCGTAACTATCTTAAAATTTGTTCCAAAAACATATGGTCGAAAATGTCTAACTGCCCAAACAATTGCCGCTAATTCTTTCTCTGTCGTTGAGTAGTTTTGTTCGGCTTTATTAAGAGTTCTACTAGCATAAGCTATAGGTCGATCATTATTAACTTTTCCTTGTGATAAAATTGCACCAATCGCATAATTACTTGCGTCGGTAGTTATAATGAATTCTTTTGAAAAATCTGGGTACTGTAGTACAGGAGGAGAAGTAATGTTATTTTTAAGCGTTTGAAATGAAATATCACAAGCATGGTCCCATTTAAATTCCGTATCTTTCTTGAGCAATTCGGTAAGAGGTTTTGAAATTTTCGCAAAATCCTTTATAAATTTTCGATAATATCCGACAAGCCCTAAAAATGATTTTACCTCTTTTTGATTTACTGGTTGAGGAAACTGTAAAACACATTCTACTTTTGAAGGATCAGGTTTAATGCCATAATCTGTTATAATGTGACCTAGATACAAACATTCTTTTCTTAAAAATTCACATTTTAATGGTTGAAGCTTTAAATTATGCTCCCGAAACCGTTCAAATACCTCAATTAACCTTTCATTATGTTCTTTTAAATTATTACCATAAATTACGACATCATCTAAATAAATAAAACATTTTATGCCACTAAGACCGCATTCATTAACCTCTGAAAGGTTGTCGGAGCTCCTTTTAGGCCAAAAGGCATCCTATTGTAAACAAAATGCCCGTAGAAGTACTAAAAGCTGTCTTATTTTTATCATTTGCGTCCATTTGAACCTGATGAAATCCATTGGCTATATCTAAAGTTGTAAAATAATGCGATTTTCCTAATTAGTCTAAAATATCTGTAATATTAGGTAATGGAAATGCATCCCCTGCAGTTATTTCATTAATTTTTCTAAAATCTACGACCACGCGAAATTTAGGTAAACCAGATGAATCAGTTTTTTTAGGAACTACTAATAAGGGACTACTTACAAGGACTGTAAGACGGAGAAATTATTCCATCCTTTAACATTGCATCGGTTTGTTCTTTTATAACCTCCCGATGTTGAAAAGGTAATCTATAGGGTTTAATATTAATAGGTCCCTTAGTAGGGTCTGTAGAAATTTTATGTTTTATTGTGTTTGTACAAGAGAGTTTATCACCTTCTAAATAAAAAATATCGATAAAATTTTCACAAATTTCTAGAAGTGAGTTAGTTTCCTCGACATTTAATCCTTCTAAGTTGAGAGAATGTTTAAATTTTTCTAAACATTCAAAGTAATTTATATTCGTGTTATTTTCAATATTATTATTATTATGACTAAGCTCTATAATGTCAAATTCACCTTTAGTGATAGGTTGTACGTTAACTCTGGGTAACGCAATTGTTAAGGGTTCATTAGATATATTTAAAATACTAATTAAACATTTATGATTATGTACTTTGGTCAAAGAAGAACCTATATAGAGATTTTCAGCAAGTTGTTTCGATTTTACGATACCTTCAGTACCTGAAACGTTGGCCAAAGCATAAGTTATCATTTCACATCTTGGGGGTATAGTCGTTAAAGTCTCTGAAGGCAAAATCTTAAAGCAATTGTCCTCAAAATAAACAGTTTCTTCTTCATAATTAATTTTAGTTTTATATTTTTGCAAAAAATCGCGGCCTAAAATTCCGTCATTTTTTATAGGAATGCTATCTGGTACGATATGAAAAGGATGAATTAATATTTTATTATCTTTTAATTGGATTGTTACATTATATAGACCTTTCGTAAAAACCGGTTCTTTACTTATACCTTTTAGTTCAATAATACAGTTTTGATCTAGCTTTGAATAGTCTTGTAAAATCGACTCCTGTAATAAACAAACATCAGCCCCTGTATCTAACAAAATTTGCAATTCTGACTTTTTAGTGCCCAGTGAAGTTATTTCAATTATATCTAACTGTTTACAATTATTAGAGAATAATACTGACTTAGGAGACATATTATTTGAATTATTACGAGTTGGTTTGATTTTAATATGTTCTAGTGGATTCTTATTATTTGAACAGCTACTGTTTATACTGATTGAACTTTTTACGAAGCGCTTGGCGGGCTGTTCACAACCAAGGCTTCGTTGTCGTTTCCCGAAAATTCTTGGACAGATGTAGTTGGTTGTGGAGGAGAAATACTAAGATTGTGTAGAGACGTTATAGTTTGTATTTGATGAGAATTATTGACAGGTTCATTATTATAGTTAGGACGGTATCGTCGCTGTTGTTAAGGTATCTCTGAAAGCATTTGAGGTCTGTTTGAACTACGGGGATTGGTATAATTTTGACGATAATTGTTCCCATTATAATTATTGTTAAAATTTCGTGAATTTGTATTTTGATTGTAATTATGATTATCGTTTCCCCTGTAAGAAAAATTACTTTTAGCATTAATAGGTTGTTCCCCGTTATAATTTTGCCCATTTGAAGAATTTGCGTTAAAATGTTGTTGTGGACTGAAGCTTTGATAATTAGGATTATTAAAATTATTTCTTCCCATATTTTTATCATATTGTATAAGTTGCCTACATTGAGAAGTTATATGATTATTTTTATGACAGAACATACACAAAAGTTTACGATTTTGGTTATTAAAATTTCTATTTCCCTGACCCACAAAACCTACATTTTTAAAATTTGAATTTTTTGCTCTAACGTTGTTTTCGAGTTCCATTTCGATCGATTGCTAATGATAATGCCCTGTCTAAATCTGTTGTGTTTTCAGCAATTACTCAAATTTGTATTTTTTTCATCATTTAGCCCTTGTCTAAACGTGTTTACTAAAATTGACTCTAAATTTTCTATTAATACCTTAGCAGAATTATGTTCATAATTTAAATGACAAGTTTCTTTATATTTATTATGCAGGTATCTTAATCTATCTCCATATTCTGTAACGGTTTCCCTAAAGTTTTGTTTTATATTCATTATTTGAGTTAAAAAATGAGAAGGCGGTCTTTTATGTCTTTTATCCGTAAACTGTTCTAAAAGAAAATCTCTAATTTCGTCCCAATTTAAAAATTCTTTATATTGTGTCACCTCTTGAGCTTTACCTTTTAATTTAGTACCAAAAATTAATTTAGCTAATTTATTTTTTTCATTTTCTTTCACAATATGCATTACTGCGTCACAGTTTTTTAGAAAAAATTGAAGAGAATTTCCATCGCCGTAGCCGTCAAATGAATTTATTAAATTTAATACATCAATTGCATTTTTTCCTTCAGCCATTTTTTTTTTGTTAAAATTATAAAGATTAAATACTAATAAAAATTTTGGGTAAAAATTTAAATATAGATAAGTTATACGGTCGATTATTCAATTACTTTTTCAACACACAACGTATTTGCAGTACCTTTCACAAAATAAATATATCTATATAATTTCAAAAATGCATAACATATAAAAAAAAAAAAAAAAAATAGTGTCACCACAACAGGAAAATAAAAGAAAAAAACTTACAGCTTCATCCTTAGTTAGCTGGAACGAAAGGCGAATTTCCTTGTTTTCTTTCTTCTTCTCGAAACTTGTTGCGTACTGGGCGCTCCTCCAAGTCTGTTGAAACTTCCTGTCTTTGGTATACCGATGTGGTTTAACTGGTGTGATTCCTGCTGCGTTCTAGGCGCTCCTTCAGAAAACACGGGGTAGTATATCCAGATCCGCTGCCACCAATGTTATGTTTTAATATTTTTATTACTCGCCGAATGCCACCACTGTTATGATTTAATATTTTTATTACTCGCCGAATGCCACCACTGTTATGATTTAATAATTTTAGTATTTTGTATTAGCACTGGTAGTAAATGTAAACACTTCAACTTGTTTCAAATCTCTCTATTATCTTCTGTACAAGAGGGACACTTCTTACTTCTAACAAATCTTTACTCTTACTGTGTCTACTGACTTAATTCTACTGACAATATAGTACTGACATAATGACTGACCTGCTCTATCCTGACTACCTAGAACTTATTTTTATATGAATTCCCTAATTTGAGATGCAGTGGCGTATCTGTAAAATTGATTAAAAAAGGTGTCTATAAAAGTAATTTGGGGGGTATTTGCTACGCCACTGCTTACTGTACTACAATGGTTTCTTTTAATGTTTTTATAGCTGAACCTTCCCAAGCTTTATCGACATAGTGTAAATGAGTTTATGATAGGTTTTTTCGGGTATAATAATATTTGGGGCGGAAGAACGTGCATAAAATAGAATTTGAAGTAGAATTTAAAATACATATTGTTTACTTAGAATTTCCCTTGCAATAAACGACCATTAAAGCAGCTTTTGTCGGAAGGTTCCGCCGAAATATAATGTATATCTAAATATTGCATTTACGTGTCAAACTATCTCTAAACTAATGAATATATAATACTTAAGACTATTCACAAATAAAATGACTATAAAATAATGGGGTCACAACAAATAGAATTGAAATAAAAAAATAATTATTAAAAACATATGACATTTTGATGTTTTTAGCCGATATAATTAAAAATTAATACCTAATCTACAGAAATTCGTAAGCATATATTTATTTATAAGAAATAAAAATAAAAATAAGATAACAAATAAAATAAACAATTGCAAACACAATGAAAAAATAACATTTTAAACGACTTCAAAAATTTGACGTATGAGCAGGTTGTGATTTTGTCCACTTTTTTTGATTTCGTCCATGACATGGACAAACTCGGACAATACTGGACAAAATCGGACAATATTGGACAAAATCAAATTTAGAGAGGAGTTAAGAAAATTTAAATGCTGATTTGCAAGAAATTGCCAGAAAGTGGATACATGAAGATGTAGATGAAAATTTTTTACCTTTATTACTTCAGTTTAATCTAAAATCCCAACCGTTTCCCAAGACTTTTTTTGTTAAAATGTTACAGAAACCCTTACCCCCAATAAAAAGCTCTGCGAATTTGTCCTGCACTTATTTAGATGCATAGCTTCATCCGCAAGTATTGAGCGAATATTTTCCAACTTCAGTTACATACAAAGTAAGTTAACGAATAGGCTTGAATTAGAAAAAGCATCAAAATTGGTCATGGCATATAAAATTTTGAATATGAGTATACTAGGCAAAGAAGCTCCGCTTGAACCTGAAACTAACTGAAAATTATTATTTTTATATTGTTCCGGATTGGCCGATACACAAACACGTAGTTTCTGAATGCACTCCTTTTATTCAAAAACACAGGTTACAGGTATCACAGCTAACACTGGTTATACCTAACAATTGTAACTAAGGTAACTTTAAACTTGTCAATGTCAGCTTGTTAACACTTCGAAATCTCAAACTAAACTGAATCTGAATGTGGCCTCGCTGCGCGCTTATATAGCCTTTAGAAAAGGATGGAATGATCTTAGAAAATTCTAGAATAATCTAAATATTACAGGGTGAAGAGAATTAAGTCTAAGAGAACATCCGAGAACGATTTTTGATATTATCATAGTCGTTACATGTATAAAAATTAAGGTAAGTCTACTTCATTAGAATAACAAATAATAAATAAGTTCATCTCAAACTTAACAAATCTATAATTAGGGCTAAATTCGCAACATTGCCCCCTTCCCATAGTTGATCGTCCCGATCAAACATCTTCGGTATCTTGGTAACGGGCTAGTCGATGGAGATGCACCACTTTAATTTTTGCGTGAGGGCTCTTCTGAATCCGGTATACCAAGTCATTCAGTCGGGTCACCATACGTTATGGGCCTTCTCATGACTTCTGCAACTTCGGCGAGCGTTCCTTAGTTCTTTTTAGATTGTATAACCAAACTTTTTCACTGACTGTAAATCCAGTGTGATTGGCTCGTAGATCATAACGTGACTTCATTCTATCGCTTTCTATCTGTAATTTATGGCGGACCTCTCTAAGGCGTTTACTAACCTGGCTGGCATAATCCGTAGTAGTTATTTTATTGTTAGGAGGGCGTCCAGTCAAGAGGTCGACTGAAAGCTGTAAATCAGATCCAAATATTACACTGGCAGGTGGTTTTCCGTGGATTCATGAACTGCAGAGCGATAGGCCAGTAAAGATGGTTGAATGCATTTATCCCAGTCACTTTGTTGTTCATTAACTTGGGTTTTCAGGTAGTTCTCCAAAGTTCTATTAAATCTTTCAACCATTCTATCTGACTGTGGATGAAGAGGTGTTGTTCTTGTCCTATGAATTCCTAATAGGCTGCACAGGCTTTTGAATACATCGGATTCAAAATTCCTGCCTTGGTCCGAGTATATTTCCCTTGGAATTCCATATCGGCAAATCCATTCTTGAAATAGTACGTCAGCAAAAGTGATGGCTTCTTGATTGGGTATTGCGTAGACCTCTGACCATTTGCTGAAGTAATCCATCGCTACTAATAAAAAGCGACTCCCGGACTTACTAACCGGAAATGGTCCTGCTGCATCTATAGCAATTCTTTCGAAGAGTGCTCCTACATTGTACTGCTTCATTTTGCCACGAGTACAAATTTGGGGACCTTTACTGGAGGCGCAGTCCTCGCAAGTTCGGCACCAATCTTTCACATTTGTACGGCTTCTCAACCAATAAAACCTTTCTCGAACTTTTTCAAGAGTCTTCATAACACCAAAATGTCCTCCGCCGACACCGTTGTGTACGGCTTGTAAAACTTCAGGAATTCTCTTTGAGGGCAAAATAGTTTGATATTTGTTATTTTTGCCGTCAGAACTTTCCCAGATTCTTTTTAACAGACCGTCTTTTATCACCAAAGAGTCCTATAAAGCCCAGTATCCTTTAAATTTCTGGGATTTGGCTGCAATTTCTTGGTAGCAAGGTCTTGGTAAATTTTCTAATTTCAGCTTGGTTATAACACCAATATCTGGGTCTTCTTGCTGATCTTTGCATACAACTTTTGTGTCCCATTCTTGAGAGCTTTGAAGTGCTGTTCTTCGGCAATAAAAATCGTCATGATCTTCTCTTTCCTCGTGTCTGATGCAGTGTTTGCAACTTGCTGGCCATGGTCTTCTGGATAAAGCATCAGCATTTTTATGGTTTATCCCTTTCCGATGTTCAACTTTAAAGTCATATTCCTGTAGGCGCTGCAACCACCTGGCTATTTGTCCTTCTGGATTCTTAAATTGTAGCATGGTCCGTTCTTAACAGGAATTTTTGCCCATACAAATATTTATGAAAGTGCTCCAATGTTTTAACGATAGCCAGTAGTTCTTTCCTTGTCACACAATAGTTGCGTTCAGGTCTAGAAAGAACTTTGCTGAAATAGGATATTAATTTTTCTTCGCCATCTTGTACTTGTGACAAAATACCACCAATAGCGGCATTGCTTGCATTGGTGTCTACAATAAACATCTGGGATGACTCAGGATATGACAACACTGGGGGATTACACAAGGCTTTCTTCAAGTCTTTAAATGCTTCTCCACATTCTTCGGTCCATACATAGCTGTGATTGCTTTCAGTAAGTCGATGTGACGGTCTAGCGATATTAGCAAAACCTTTTATGAATCGTCTGTAGTATGTACAAAGTCCCAGAGAGTTCATGTCTGTCCTTCGGTATTGGCCAATTTTGAATGGCTTTAGTCTTCTCTGAATCGGTTTTTACTCCATGTTCGGTAATTACATGTCCTAGATATTTCACTTCCTTTTGGAAAAACTGGCACTTCTTGGAACTGTTTTTCCAAAAGTTTTAAGCCAGCCATTCTCAGTTTCTGGAAAACAGCTTCAATATTCTTCAAATGACCTTCAAATGTTTTGCCAAGAATAATGATGTCATCTAAATATACTAGGCATGTTTACCGTGTCATTCCATGTAATGTCAGTTCCATTAAACGTTCAAGAGTCGCTGGAGCGTTGCATAATTCAAAAGGCGTAACTTTAAATTGCCACAGTCCAGTCCCAGTTGAAAACTGACTTGCTGGGGATATTCTTTAATGTTCATCATTTTGACAAATATCGTATTTCTTCTACATCGACTCACGGTTCTTGCTGGTAAAATTCTCTTTGCATGTAGAGGACAGTCTTGAATTGGAACAAAAGAACCTCTTCATCTAAGTCATCAAGCACTGCTTTCACTACGCATTCCGACCTCGCAGGTAAAGTAGCATCTTTTAGCAAAATAAATTCTTGGATAGTGGAATTATTTCTTCGTGGCAGGTTCATAACTATTTCTTCATTTTTCGTGCGGAGGACTCGTTGAGGTATATCAAGGACAAATTTATGTTCGTTCATAACATCAAGATCAAGTATGACGTCATCCATTATATTTGCGACGAAAACAGCGTGTATGAAGCTATTGTTCCCCAGGGTTACTACAGCTTCATGGATGCCTTTCACAGGTATAATTTCACCGTTGGCGGTTTCCAAGACATATTTTTTGTATGGATTTTCTGTCTTGCAAGGATCTGTAATGTCTGGCCTTACGATGGTGTGGGTTGAGCCGATATCCAGTACCATTTCACAGTCCCGACCGTATATCTTCCCCGGTACTACCAAGCTAGAGCCATTATTCTGCAGCCGGGATACTTTAATTTTTATTGATGATGATGGGGATTGGTAGCACCTAGCCAGCTTTCGCCCCTTAAAACTAGCTAAGGGCAGTTTTTCCTGGGATACCTTCAGGAATCCCATTGCTGGTACAGCGGCTTTGCACGTGTCCCTCTTTACTAGATTTCCAACAACGGTTGCCTTTTCTTTGCCGGAAAGATAAAGACTTGCTTTCATCCTTCGGTTGCCTAGTAAGAGCCTCTTGCAGCTCCTTCAGAGTTTTCGAAATGTCTTCAATTGTGGGGTGTTGTTCTGAAATGTAATTCAACCTTCGTAATTTTTCTTGACTTCTAGATGTTTGCTTAGCAGTTTCATACTGAAGGGCATATGCGAGAGCTTCAGATATCTTTTTTAATCTAGCCATTCTTAATGCCTGGTTGGTATCAGGGTCACGAAGGCCTTCAATAAAACTGCTTACTGCCAACTCTTGCTTGATCTCTTCAAGGATAAGATGGATAAGTCAAATTAATTAGTCGCACAATATCGGTTTCATACTCTTGGAGACTTTCGTTATATTTTTGTCTTCGACATTGAAGTTGCGCTTTATAAACCTCCTGTAGATGTGCTTCCCCATAACGCATTTCTAGATGCCCTACTAATGTCCCAAAGTCATTTTGTTTATCTTCGGGTATGTTCCTTGGAACCTCCATTGCTTCACCACGCAAGGAACAAACCAGTGCTCGTGCCTTTTCGGTCGAATCCCAACTATTTCCAGTTGCGGCAGCTTCAAATTGTTTCAGGTAAGTAACCCACGGCATCTTACCATCAAACGTAGGTTACAGGTATCACAGGTAAACACTGGTTATACCGAACAAAGGTAACTTTAAACTTGTCAATGTCAGCTTGTTAACACTTCGAAATCTCAATTACAACTGAACCAAAATGTGGCCTCGCGGCGCGCTTATATAGCCTTTAGAAAAGAATGGAATGAACTACAAAATTCTAGAATAATCTAAATACCACAGGGTCAAGAGAATTAAGCCTAACAGAACATTCGAGAATGATTTTTGACACTATCATGGTCGTTACATGGATAATAATTAAGGTAAGTCTACTTCATTAGAATAATAAATAATAAATAAATTCATCTAAAACTTAACAAATCTATAATTAGGGCTAAATTCCCAACATTATTTAACAATTTGCTACCGCCACTGCATTTTATTGTTTGTTACCTATTACCTAGTACCAAAGAAAATAATAGCTACCCTTAAGAAGACTCATAATGACCTTCTACCAATCCCCGCCAGAGTGCGTTGCGTCTGAATGTAGTCACCAATATAGGAATAAATTAAATATCGCGCCGGGAAAATTCGTAAAGCAGACTGCAACGTTACCAGTTGTATTAGTGTATTTATTTCTATTGCTGCTTGGTTAATTTCGAGTTCTTTTACATATTTTTAGCTGTGCTGGATTATAATAAATCAATACATTTAACATTTAATCGTGATGTATAAAAGTACGTATGTACTTATAGCAAGCCAGTAATTTAATTAATATAATCATTCCCCTATGGTTTTAAAGTGCAGGATGGGTATATTCCTTCAAAGGAGTAAATTATAATCGCATTGTAAATAAATGAAAATAATTTATGAGCTACCTTGACAACCATAGCGTATTTTCGCGAATCAGGGCAGCCGACAGGATAAGGCCTACGCTTTCGTTAAACTGACAAGTATTTTTTTTTCTGGCTATTTTTTTATACATATAAACATTTTCGACTTGTGTTGGAGCCTTCATCATATAACTGGTTTTATCTATGGTTAGGTGTATGGGTTTAGAATATTCATAGCTACCGCAGAGTAGGGATGGGTACCAGGTGATGTTTAATTTTAACAAAGATATTCTACCATTATGCTATTTATGAATGTTACGCTAAAATTAAACATGTTTACAAATTCTAGGCGGACCTAGCCGCGAACGAAACTAAAAATATGGGCAACAATTGAGCTGAAAAATAATAAACAACTCGCTCGAACAGAAATGGATGGTACTTAAACTGAAAGAAATAATTTTAACTAAAAAAAATAGTTTTAAAAACTAGAACACTTTTTTCTTTCTAGATATTTTATGGTTAATTTGATTTTAAGAATTCCACTATTTTCATATTAGAATCAACCAGTAAAAAAACTAATTTGAAGTTTTAAGGAAAACTATAACAGCCTCTTACAAATGACATAAAAAGAATATTCATAAAGTTTCATCACATGGCTGGTGTCAATAATTATTGTTAAGATTATAAAAATGGCATCCATTGCATTAGAGATTCTAACAGAAAGGTCAAATCTGATCACATGCTTTCCGATATTTTTTCGCCCAGCCATTTTAAAATGACTTATACTTGGGTTATTTCATGACAGAATAATAATGATATATAGTCCCTACATGAGGTGTATTCTTAGTCATGAAACAAAGGTCTCTCTCTTTCTACTTATTTAATTGTTCTTGTTCATTTTTTTATGATTACAGCTCTACACGAATGTTCAAAAATAGTATTATGAAATAATAATGAACGTCTAATTACATTACTAAATTCAGTTGTATTTTCGCCTCAAACAAATCAATATCAATATGGAATCAAATATTTTACTTAATTTATATGTCTTAGAAAAAGCACATTTACTTGAATTTAATTTTTTTCACGGGGTTGCGAAAAATAAATAATATATCTTTTGAAAATTCGGCTTTTACCTAATAAATATGTACATACACGCACGACCAAAAGTTAGTTGGAATTTGCGCATTGATTTCCAATGGGGTGGTTCTCTTAAAAAATTAAAACCTTTTTATTTTTTTTGCACAAATGTTCACTCTCTTAGAAAAACTACAAAATTTTGCAAAATCGTTTTTATTTTTTTTTAGCTTATTTGAAGAAAAAATTTAAAATAAATGACACTGTCATTGCCACTAGGGTTTTTTATACCAGAATGTGAAAAAAAAGAAGTTCTAAAAACCGATTTTTATGAACAGAGATTTGCTCTGAAAATATAAAGCCGGCGCGCGGCGTCGCGAAACTACGAAGTAAGCATGAACAGGTGCAAGGTATACACACCTACTTATATATTTTTTTGCCAAACTGAAACCAACGCTTTCTCGGCAAACCTTTCATTAAAAAACTTAAAAGTTTGTGAAATATTTTTTCTACATTCTTGCATTCTTCATAAGTTATTAACATTTAAACAGAATCTTTGACTTTATATACGAAAAAGACGTGCAAAAACCCTTTCCTAACACACGTTCTACTAGTTCACGCGTCTCAGCGCTGAATGTTTAATATCCTTAATATAGATCACTGCCGCTCGTCGAACACTGGTAGAAGCGGGGAAGGGGCTATGAACCTACGTCTACATCGGGATTTTAAAGCTATGCGACGATGCCGATAAAGTGCTATGTAGCGATCTCGATTTAGCGCGTGTAGGAACAAAAATATGATATTCATTTCAGAGCGTTCGCTGATGAATTGTTGAGTTTTGGATTGAGGTTTTGACTTTTAAAAGTAACACATTTTTTACATTTGCACTTTTACATTATTTTGTAAATAATGGCCAATAAATCTGGAGAACACTGTCGATATTGTGGATCATAATTCGAGAAGACATTCTCCAAGTTTTAGATTTTTCAGATTTCCTTTAAATGAGATTACAATGGATCATTAATAGTGGTAGATATTTTAATTATAATTTTTAATTTATTCTATGCGCGTAAACTATAGGAGTGAACGAAAGAAATTTGATGCAGAAATTTTAAGATCTATCAGAACGTAACAATTTTAATTATACAAAGTTGGTCAAATAGCTGGAATGTGCCAAGTTATATTTTTTAAACAATAGGACACCCCCTTAATCGAGTCTAGGAACTTTGCACATAATTTTCTTATATAACAAACGCATTTATGAGTATTAAGGAAGAGTTTGTCGTGAAATGTTACAGAACAGTTTTTCAAAATTCAGCACTTTTAAGGGTGCAATATGTTTACAACTACATTGTTTTCTATAACCCTTTATTAAAAAGAGATTTTAAGACGATTCTTCCGTCAATGGTTTTCAAAAATAATTATCTAAATTTAAATTTTATAACTTTGCAAAAATTTCACTCTTAGCGAATAAAAAGGGGTTATTTTTACTTCCCTATATAAGAGCCAATATATTGTATTATTAATAAATGTTTAATGCACTATGTGGTCAATTGCTAATACTGCTATATACAATATACATATATGAAGTATTGAAATCGCAAAAATTTGCGTAGAATATAGGTGACTGGGTATAATCGACCCTAGAATACGAAAAATATATTTTTAGAACAAAAATCTATGATATCTGTACGGATGTGTGCGAAAATGTGTCCCGTAAACATGCAAGATAGCCCTAGAAGCATGAGACAGCCCCTGGAAAAAGAAAAAAATAAAAAAACGGTGAAACATGTAAAACTTCTTTTTTCCTTAGTAGATGCCTAGACTTTGCAAGAAACCTCATTAATACCACTGGCTTTAAATAGGAATGTTAATAATACTCATTTAGCAAAAGCGATATAAAAAAGGGGTTCATGAATCTTAATTTTTAACCAACTTGAAAAAAAAGAGTAATTTATCAATTCGACTATATGTATGTACACCCATTACTCCATGATGATTTGAAAACTCAGAAGAAGTTTTCAGCGAAGTGCTGCAGCCATTTTGAATAATTTTATATCTAGAAGTTTCTGCGATAAATTTGAATTGCTTTAATTAACTGCCTTAGAATTTAGTGTATGGATTGTAATTAACCAAAAGTAATTTCGAAGCACCATATTTTTACATTAGGTTATCTCGGTTTGTAATTTCAAAAATCATCTTAATCCTTCGCACAAAACATTTCTTTTGTCAATAAGTGAAATATGAAGAGGAAAAAGGGGGTAATTGTAAAATATAATGTTTCTTTTATTTTTTGTGGTTTTTAATTGTACGAGGTTTATTTTTACTAACCTTTTTATCTTTTGATAATATGTATTGCTGATTTTCTATAAATGTGTATAAATGGCGATTTTTATAAAATATTTGTACCGTGATTCTAGTAAAATGTCTAGCTACTACTACTAGCTACTTCTTTATTTTATTAGGAACGCCCAAAATTTTAATCTACGTTTAGGCCTCGAAAACTTTAAAGTTGGCCCTTACTTTGTAGGAATAGAACTAAGAGGGATAAAATATTATTATTATAAAAAACATAAAACTGGCTTCAAAACAAGGCGGTAACATCCCAAAATAATAATTTCAATAAATCTTGAAAATTTTATCAACTCTGCGTCTAACTAATAAAGACAGCAAGTAGACATTATACGAGTGATATTAGATTCAAAACAATCAATACATAAATGTCTTTGTGATTAAGTAATAAATAATCAGTATAAAGACATTTTTCGGAAAATGCGGTTACTATCCTGTCGAGTTCCTACACTCTCTAAACCCTTCAGGAATCATGAGTGAGTTAACTTTAAAAGTGGGAGCACCAGTGATGCTTATTCGAAAATTAAAACCACAAAGATTGTGTAATGGAACTCGGCTACAGGTTAAAACATTACAAAACAATGTAATAGAGTCTACACCTGGTCTGGGAGAAACAGTTTTTATACCACGTATCCTATTCCATTAGACTATCCTTTTCAGTTTAAACGTGTACAGTTCCCTTTAAAGCTTTGTTTCGCCATGACAATTAACAAAACTCAAGGGCAATCCTTAAGTAGAGCTAGAGTAGACTCGCGCTACGATTGTTTTTCCCATGGTCAACTCTATGTCGCATGCTCTAGAGTAAGTTCGCATAGTTGGTCCAGAGAATGCAACAACAAACGTGGTTTATAAAGAGGTACTCCAATGAGGCGATTTGAGTACCTCTTTACAGCCCTTTCATTATAGTCATATTCGCGAATGAAGTCGCGGGTACCCGCTAGTAAGTTATATAGTGTTTTTGTGGCGATTAACTGTTAAAGGGTCAGTTAGCTATAAGTGTCAATTATAAATTTTAGTGATCCTGTAGTACCAAAAAGTAGCAAATTTTAAAGACACGTAAAACATTTAAATAATATTCTTAAAAAGGGGCCTTTTTTGAAGAGTGAAGTAAGGTAGAGAGAGTATCAGAGTAATTCTAAAACCATGGACTTTTCAACGTCGTATAATCAAGTCAGTATTTTTTATATTATTTTTTTTTCTTTTTGACAACAATTTGTCGTTTTGTGTATTAAAAACTGTAGACTTTTGGATAATATGTTATAAAATTTAGACAAAATTTTAACTTTTCGAAATACTCTGTTTTTTTTCACTAAACGACGACCCGTTTTTCAAGATGAAACACTATATTGTTTATTCGGCTGAAAATCCAGTTCGTTCGTTAGACTAAACAGGTCTCTGTCAGTGACCCACATCGATCTGTCACATTGCAACTAACAGCATCAGAATCAATAATTTAGATTCACTCTGATAACCTCTTAAGGTCAGAAAAGTATAAGACGTTGCATATTGAGTAACCTGAATCTGATGGAGGGTATATATTCATTTGAATCGATGGAATAATGTAATTGTAGGACTATTACCCTTTTAAAGAAAAAAACTATATATGGTTGGTGGCATGTTAATCCCTTTAATGCGTGGTGATATTTTTTAATGCCTTTAATCTATTTATATCAGATAATATGTATATTGTGCAGGGTGCAGACACATTGAATACTGGAAATACCGACGTGCTTTTTAATATTTAATTTTAGTTCTTACGATTTAAACTAACCTACAGGGTGAGATTTTTGGGAGTCTCTAACTTTTTTGCCTCATCAATATTTTTATAAAAACATTGACTTGATTGCGTGTCGGTTTTTTTTTCGAGTTCTTAATTTATTTAGACATTTTTAATTTTTATGTCCTTCGTTATGGTTTCGATATATTGCGCCGCTACCGTTTAAGAGTTATTTTGGAACATAACCATAAATTCGGGTTCACTATTTTAAAAAGATTTCCCTCAAGCATATTTTTTTTAGGTTTGAATAGGAAAATCGTCGAAAAAATAGACGCCGGTATTTTTATTATTTCGTTTATGTTTTTTATAATAGAAGAATATATTCAAAACATTGTTTATTATATTTTTGTAACACCTAATAGATCCAGTCAAGTCTCTAGTACTGTTTACTTAAAAACAATTAAGTTAGGCCTACTTTTAACTCTAAAAAAGACTAAGTCGAACTGCCTGTATCTATAGACTTTCTAAGACAAAAAAAAAGTGTTTAACGGCCGTACTATATATACGAGTTTTTAAAAAAAAATAGGCGTTTTTTTCCGGATCCATTTAGTTAATTATTGATTCTTAGCTTACAAATTTAAATCAACTGATATGTTTGTGGTACTTTTGACAAATATTAAAACACTAAAAATGTCAGAAAAAATCAAGTTATCCTGAGTTTCTCAACTGGAGTAACAATATCATTTGTAATTATTATAAAAGAGTGTCTATAAAATAAGATAATACCATACCTTATTTAAGCAGTATTGTATATAACACAGGGTGAATCAACGAGAGAGTAACGTTGTCTCATTTGTTTCGGGAATTACGAAAAAATGTTGAATTCAATAGTTTTAGGGAATGTTAACAGTGTAAAATTATTTTTTAAGTAAACAGGATGATTCAAAAAAATCCGCCACGCTTGTGGCGGATGTAACATATGTTTTTTTTAAACGGAAATTCTGTTTTTACATTATGCGTAGAATTCTATTAGTAAAACAAAATTATTAATAATGTTATATATGTAAATCTAGTTGTTTCTCTAATACTTAATTTTTTTTAAATGCTAGTTTTCAGTTTTGTAAAAATGGCAAGTAGCGCCATTTCTGAAGGTGCATCGCTCGTTATTGGTACGAATGTGTTATAGAAATAGAAAAAAAGACATATTTAAAGAAATTAGTTAGATGCTAAAGGGTGTTCAAAATAAATTTATACATTTCGACTATTTTAAATTGAAAAATCTCGGCTTTTTTTAAATATCATACCCTGTATATTATTAATGTTTCTGATAGATTTTGCAAAATTCTTCAACTCTCATTCAGTATATCATATACCCATTTTTAACAGTTTGCAATTTATTTTCTGTTTCTCAATTTTTACTCTTGTTTTTAATACACTTAGCTATTGTAAAAAAAAAAAATAATTTTAATATGGTTCCACTTACTTAATATTTAATTAAGAGGACGTAATAAATGTTCAAACATTTGCCCGTCTACTTGAATCCACATTTTTAGTCGTTTTACTATATATTCCTTCACTTCTCTTATCATAAAGGTCGTTATCGTCCTGCACGCATCCCGAATTTCATATCTACTGGTTTTGTAGAGGGATTCACATAAACATAATCTTTAAAAATAAAATTGAAAAATTCAAAATAAATCGCAAACTATTAAAATAGGTATCCGACATACTCATGAAAGTTGAAGAATTTTGTAAATTCTATCCGAAAAATGATAATATACAGTGCTATTTAAAAAGTCGAGATTTTTTCGTTTAAAACAGTCGAAATTTCTAAATTTATTTTGAACATCCTGTAGCATCTACTCAGATTTCTTTGAACCACGCTATATACACAAAAACTGTGCACCTTAACATTCCCTAAAACTATTGTATTTAACATTTTTTTGTAATTCGAGAAACAAGTGAGATAATGAACTTTACACCTTCGTTGACTCACCCTGTACACTAGAAATTCAATGTTCATGAACTAAAGACGAATGATCTTCAGATTTAAACATAATATTACACCTTTGTAAAAATATGTATTTTTATTGTCTAATATATGCATGTATTATGTATATTTTTGCATGGGCACGAAAGACTTGTGTATAGGGGTGATCTAGTTGTTTTCTCTTTAGATTTCCATTCAAAAACCATACCATTTTTAACTATTAGATTATAATAATAAAATAATATTCATTAGAGTTAGTTTTCTTTATATATATTTGTATTTTGTAACATAGTGGAATCAGGCAGATTTCCTTCAAAAATGTTATTATTTTCTATCGTAACAGATGTACAGACAGACCGACGGAGAGAAAACATGTTTTTAGCGTCTAAGGACCCTAAAACGTCAAGATCGCTATGTTGTTCCGCCATCTTGAATTCATAGGACAATTTTACTAGTTCATATCTATACCACCGTTAATTGTTCCACAAAATTTAAAGTCAATCTAGTAACTAGTTTTTTGAGGCTGGTTTTTTAAATATTTTATAAAGCCGTAATTTTGTCGTGGCGAGTTAGATTCGTAGTTCGTACCAAAATTTTACCAGTTTATTGTTACGAAATACTTGATTTCTATGCAGAATTTGAAATAAATTGGATAAGTATTTTTTTAATAATATATTTTTTAATATAATATAACACTTGATTTTTGAACAAAATTTGAAACCAATCGGGTATGCAAATTTTAGCTATGCGGCGAACAGACAGACTGACGGAATTGAGAAAACATGTTTTTTTTTGGCATCTAAGGACCCTAAAACCTGATGATCTGCAAAAACCTGGGAGGGTGACTCTTGCGATTACAATACTTCCCATTTGCGACAGAAGTAAAATGCGGAATTTCAATTATAATATATTAATCCTTTGTTTAACAATTTGCTAGTTTACGAGAAAATGTGTTTTATAAATCCAAAGCTCTCGCGCATATTAGTGAACAACTGTACAAAATTTGTGGAAATTGGATAATTAGTTTTTAAGTAATAATTTTTTTAACTTGTTTCGGCATATTGGTTTTTCACCAAATTATAACCAGGTCATCATCTCTATATGACCCTTAATTTTAGATTAAAATTTGAGGGCACTATGATGAATGGTTTTGAAGCTACGCTGCGAACTGAGAAACAGATGGACCGACACCAACGGAATGGATAAAAATATTTTTAGGACTCTAAAACCTGAAAATATGTGAAACCTGAGAAGGTGTTTTTTTCACAATTACAAAATATTTTATTTGTAGCACAGTTCTACTAGTTGATATGTATACCACAATTAGTTATAACACACAATTTGAAATAAGTCCATTAAGTAGTTTTTTCAGGCTGAATTTTTAAATATTTTATTCAGCCATCATTCTGTTCCGCCATCTTGGATTCGTACTAAAATTTTACCAGTTGATTTTTACATATTTGATTTTTGTGCATAATTTGATAAAAAATTGGATAAGTGTTTTTTTTTAATAATATTTTTTAACATTCCACTAGGCCGCCATTTTGTTTGGCATATTGGTCTTTTATCAATATATCATCCCCATATTACCTTTAATTTTGACTAAAATTTAGTCATTCTGATGAATAGTTTTTAAACATATTTTTTTGGCATATAGGGACGTTAAAATTTAAAAATATTTAAAACCTGAGAGATTGATTTTTTCACTATTAAAAACATTTTATTTAGCCGTTATTTTGTTCCGTCAACTTGAATTAGAACTACAGTTTGACTAGTTTATCACTATACCATAATTAGTTATGACACACAATTTGACATCAGTCCATTAAGTAGTTTTTTCAGGCTGAATTATTAAGTATTTTATTAAGCCGCCATTTCGTTCCGTCATTTTGAATTCGTACCAAAATTTTACAAGGTTGATTTCTACATAATACTTGATTTTTATACAAAATTTGAAATAAATTGGGTAAGTATTTTTAGTAATGATTTTTTTAAATATTTCACTAGGCCGCCATTTTGTTTTGACATCGGATTTTTCTCTTGACTAAAATTTGAAGTCAATCTCATAAGCAACTTTTAAGCTATGCCGCGAACTGACAGACAGACAGAAAACCGAAATACAGACAGACAAACCGACAGACACACCGACGGAATTGGTAAGACATATTTTTTGATACCTAGGAACGCTAAAACATGAAAATATGTTAAACCTGAGAGATTGATTTTTTCCCATTGCATTAGGCCGCCATTTTGTTCTGCCATCTTGGATTTTTGCCAAAATATTACCAGGTCATCCCCATATAACCCTTAATTTTTTATCAAAATTTGAAGTCAATCGGGTAATTAGTTTTTTAGATATGACGTGAACACACAGACCGACAGACAGACAGACCGACGAAATTGAGAAAAAATGTTTTTCGGCATTTAGGGACGTTGAAACGTAAAGATCTAAACAAATCTTGGAGGTTTTTTTCACGATTACAATATTTAATATTTCCCTTTTCCGTGGGAAGTAAAAATAACCGTCTTAAAAAAACACTGAAAAGTCAAAAATTATTTTTTATTCAATCTAGAAATTTGACTCCAACTAATGTCTAAGTAATATTTAATACCACAAATAAAATTTGCTGTTTCTACTAGTTAACGCCGACTTCATGAAGTCAACTTTTCAAGATTGAATCAACTATTATTTTTTACTTTTCACTTTTTTTTAATCGGTGTTATTTTTTCTGTTACTTTTTGTTTTATCCTTTTTAGTTTTTATTTATAATAGGTTTGATTCTAAACGTCAGCCTCAAAGTTTCCGATGCCGAAATATATGTCACTAACTGTGTATATACATTGAATCATAACTAACTGGTAACTAATAATATATAAAAAGTGAGATTTTACGTAGTTCTAGAAAATCAACAATAAATATTACCCTTACCAAAGATTAATATGATTAGAAGAGTTAAACCTCATACCCTTAAAAACTACGAAAAAAAAACTAGCGAAATAATCTGACCATGAAGAAGATTACCACCCACTATATCAGGGCTCTACTTTCAGCTATGCAACAATTATATTTTTTGTTTAATTACAGTTTATTCTCCAAAGTTCAAGACAATATCATAAAATATTAAAAAGTTATTGCGAAAACTTTCTAGCAAAAATTAAAAGTAGTGTCATTACCTCATTTTTATTTTTCTGGTATACTTGCTATGGAATGCCGCTACTCTAAATACTTCTTAAAAAATTATTCTATAATGATCACATCTTCCCAGAGTATTTAGTGTACATAGCGCCACGAAATAAATGCATAAAAATCAGCAATACTAGTTGCCAAATGTTAAAATGATTAGTAAAAATAAACTTAGTGTCACTGAAAATCAAAAACACAATATGAGCATCGTTATTAGATTATTATTGTTTGTGCCAAGAATAAAGTTATTTGTTCCTTTAAACATTTTAACATATACCAGAAATATCCTTATTTGAATGCACATGTCAAGCTTGATCAAAAAGATAACAAAAACGAACTTTTTAGCCGAATTTTCAAAAGATATATTATTTATTTTTCACAACCCCGTGAAAAAAATTACATTTAAGTAAATGTGACTCCTTTGAAGGAATATACCCATTCTGCACCCTAAAACCATTTATTAATTTATATTAATATATTAATTAAATTACTGGCTCTCTGTAAGTACATACGTACTTTTATACACCACGATTAAATATTAAATGTATTGATTTATTATAATCCAGCACATCTAAAAATATGTAAAAGAACTCGAAATTTACCAAGCAGTAATAGAAATGAATACACCAATACATATATATATTTAGATATTTATATTATATATATATATGTATATATATATACATTATTTATATATATATATATATATATTATTTATATATATAAAATATATATAAACTGCTGGAACTTCAAGGTGCACCAAGGAATTTTTTACTGGAAATTCAAAATGAAGTATTTTCAATACTTGAATTGTGGTTTTCGGCTTTTGTTTGATCAATATCCATAGTATGCAGTCCGATAAAAGCAGCCTTAGGACACCATAGCAACTGTCTTATACAGGGGGTTATCTCCTATATAAGACAGTTGTCATTTTTTATAAGTTTGTTCGACCAGAATTCTTGCTACAGAAGATTTCTCTTTCTCTTTGTGCAATCAAAATAATCAAGAGCTAGGTACGAACAAAAATTTCAAGCGATTTTAAAATCTTCGTTTCTGACATACGGGTTTTTTTCGAAAAATCCATTTTTTAAAAGAATCTGCTGAACAAAGCCCACTTGTGGTAATCAAAGGTATATCTATCAGACTATGAACAAGGTTGACAGCCTTAATTTTTCCAACATGAATATTGTATACAGGGTTCACCAAAAACTAAGAGGTGGAGGTTAAATAGTGATTTGTTGGGTTTGGGTTTTTTCAATCAATCTTGAATTTGATGTTGCTTCTAATGCCAGTTTTAGTAATAATGGACATTTTAATCAAAATATTTTTTTTTACTTTTGAAATTTGCTCTTTTACATATGATTGCCTTTAATTTAAAACCGATTTTTTAATAAAAAATGAAAAGTCGCCTTTTGTCATTGATATAATTCTTTTTTTCTATATTACCTTCCTTGCGGAGCAGAAATTCAACATTGTTAAAGTTTAGAATCGGTAGAGTTTTTGGTGCAACCCTGTTCATAATCTGATAGACCATACTGAATCTGATTGCCATAAATGGGCTTTGTTCAGTTGACCCTTTTTAAAAAACTCAATTTTTCTAAAAAACCCTGTTTGTCGGAAAGGAAGAAAAAATGTCAAAACTACTGGAAATGGTTTTTTGTACCTAGCTTTAGATTATTTTGATTGCACAAAGAGTAAAAGAAATCTTCCACAATAAGACTACTTGTCGAATAAACTTTTCAAAAAATGACAGGGTTTTATATAACACCCTTTATAAGACGGTTGCGATGGAGTCCGAGGCTGTCCTTATCAGGCTGCATACTCTAGAAATTGGTCAAACAAAGGCTGAAAACCGTAACTCAAAATCGTCATCCGTAGTGAAAATATTTAGTTTTGAATTTCCAGTAAAAATTTCCTTGGTGTATTTCGAAATTCCAGCAGTATATATATATATATATATATATATATATATATATATATATATATATATATATATATATATATATATATACTAGCGGGTACCCGCGACTTGGTTCGCGTATATGACTATAATGAAAGGGATGTAAAGAGGTACTTAAATCGCCTCATTTGAGTACCTCTTTATAAACTACGTTTGTTGTTGCATTCTCTTAGTCTAGACTAGCATGCGACATAGAGTTGACCATGGGAAAAACAATCGTAGCGCAAGTCTACTCCAGCTCTACTAAGGATTGCCCTTGAGCTTTTTTAATTGTCATGGCGAAACAAAGCTTTAAAGGAAACTGTACATATTGGAACTGAAAAGAATAGTCTGACGGAAACAATAAATAGACCTATTACATTGTTTTGTAATGTTTTAACCTGTAGCCGAGTTCCATTATACAATTTTGGTGGTTTTAAATTTCGAATACGCATTACTGGTGCCCCCACTTTTAAAGTTAACTCTTGAGGAGGGATTTCTGAAGGGTTTAGAGAGTGTAAGAACTCGACAGGATAATTAACCGCATTTTCTTGGTCTTTAACTACATCTATTGAGTAGTATGTTAATTGTGGAGCAGTAATTGTTTCCAATAGAACTAGTTTCTCTCCCTTGGAAACTAAATTTCGAAAAATCTTTTCTTATTGAACTTCTGCACTCTAAAATCAACCTGTTTGCACAAGCTCAGCTTTCTACGGCAAAAGGTTTGAGAAAGATTGCAAAAATTAATCAATGACTCGATTTTTTCAGAAACCCTGTATAAATTTATAAAAAATCTTAAAATATGTAATAAAATAAAATAAAAGCACGTGTTCAAGTGTTTTTCCGAATAAACAACCGTTTTTTAAATAAAAAATATAATATTAAAAGGGTAGTTTCAGCCCCTTGGACAAACTGTCTGGGTTTTTAAAAAATGTTTAAATATGTAAAAAATAAAATATAAAGCATATTATGTTCAAGCGTTTTAGGAATAACTAACGGTTTTTTAAATAAAATATATTATAATTTTTAAGGGATGGTTTTACCCCTTTGGACACATTGTATAAATTTTCTAAAAATCCTACAATATGTGAAAAAATAAATTAAAAAATACGTTTTTAAGCGTTTTTTGAAAAATTAACCGGTTTTTAAATAAAAAATAGTGTATTATTTAAGTACTAGTTTCACCCCTTTGAACATACTGCATACATTTTTAGAAAATCCTAAGAAACGTAAAAGAAAGAATTAAAAAACACGTGTTTAGGCGTTTTTCCGAAAAACTGACCGTTTTTAAATAAAAAATATTGTAATATTTAAGGGGTGGTTTGAGTTTTGAACAATCCCTTCTTATTTATCGAACCTCTACACCCTAAAATCAACCTGTATGCCAAAATTCAGTCTCTTACCTCAAGCGGTTTGAGCTGGAGCATGATGAGTGAGTCAGTCAACTAAGTCTTTTATATATGAGTATAGATAGATATATATATATATATATATATATATATATATATATATATATATATATATATATATATATATTAAACGAAATAAGTTGATCAGTTTATTAATGCCCTTATTCGTTTAACTTTGTCTTTTAAAATGTTAATATTTTATTTGTATTTTTTTATTTTTGAAAATTAAAATTTGATATGTTTTTATTTTTCTTGAGGTCATTTGGATATCCGGCATTTGAGTAATCTCCTCAATTTCATGATCGTTTTTCTGGTTAGTGTCACTTTCGAACTTAATCCGTTTTCTTATTAAATTGTCTGCAGTGGAGGTGGGTAAATAGATGAGGTGATGCTTGCGTTGAAAATAAGTTTTTGTTGGTGTTTTAACTTTTAAAATTGACTCTTGATCTTCATAATACCATATTGGTACTGTAGTAGATGTTAAATATCGTTTTTTCCGAATTATGATCTAAGTCCGTGAAATGCTTTTGACATACATGTTTGGATTTTAGAATTTCAGGTGCCAAACCAAGCAAGGTTTTATTTCCTAAAAAAATGATAGGTATTTAATCTAGAGGAATATATTTATATTCATCTGTTATAAGCATGTTTGCATTTACAATCAATCATTAATTTTTCCGCCAATGGATGAGCATAACTTTTACGTTATTACCTTGGGAAAAATAAAATTCGTTAGAAATTATAAGATTGTTTCTTTAAGTGCAACAACACCGCAAGTTTTACAGCCTGACTATTTCCAGCGTAGACCCCAGGCGATGTCCGACTAGTACCAGGCATTTTATTATGTGTATAGCAAACGATTCCTGAAAATTATGTTTTCTGATTAGAAGAGCGTTACACGTGGCTGCGCGCCGGTAGAACAGAACACAACGATTGCTTCGTATATTTCAAAACACGCGCGCGGTAGTTGTTATATTTAATTGCATTAATAGCAAAGAAAATAATAGCGTAGCTATTTTGCTGCTCATAGTTGGAATTAATTATCCGTCTCTTACATAGGTCTTCATTTCTATATGGAAACCGGAACATTTTAACTTTGTCGGCTAGCCCGACAATTAAAATATATATTGTAATTTTGCGACTATTTTAAAATAGGTGATAAATAAACAAATAAACAGCCACAAGATTAAATCTAGGGAATTTCGCGGAAACTCATGCTGCGTTTTTCCACTTAATTCATGCATTGATCGATAAACTCAACTGTAAGCATCTCATAAAACTTGTTACTTGACAACGTCTTGCGCAGTGTTGCCAACAGTCCGCATTAGAAATCCGCCAAATATGATTTTAGACCCGCTAAAAAACCGCTAAACATTGTAATAGTCTAAGACGTAAATTTTTTTTTCTGCAAAAAAATATTCCGAAAATATATTTTGTATTTTATTAAAAAAAAAAGAGAAAATAAAGTTTATTTACGTTACTTTAAATAACATGACAAACATTAAAATTATTGAAATATATCGGCATCGTACTCGTCTTCTTCTGTATTATACAGTTGTGGTGAATACGAATCATTGGTTTTAATTTTTTTTATTACCTCATTAGGAAGAGCAAAATCGTTGCAACACATACTGTTTTTTCTCTATTATGGCAATATATTCTTCTTTCTTATTTAAACATTTAAGCAAGTCTGTAATATCGGATTTATTATGTCTCAGGTATACGGTTTCTAATTTCTTTTATTAGTGTTATTAAAAATGTTATACAGCGATTACGCAGCCTCTCTTCATCTTTAAACCCCTTTCCTAACATTATTTTTAGCTGATTTTCAAATAAATATCCCAAGTAGCATTTATTGTCAACATAATCCTCAAGCTTTTATTTAAAAACGTCAAATTTCAAATTGGGCGTCACAACTTTGTCAACTAATGTTCGCAGTAGATTCGATAAATCATCCGTGATTTTGTAGGATCAGCATTATTCGATTCAAAAGCCTTATTTACTTTATTAACCTCGATTAAAATAGGTTTTAAGAAACAGATGTATGCATAATTGAAGTCATCGCAATACATCTGGTGTAATAATTCAGCTGTGTATCATTTTTCGTCGTTCAATTTCGTAATTTGAAAATGAGTCTTCAACTCTAACCATGGTGTATGAATTCTACTAACAGCCGGTTCAATCGATAACCACCTAGTTGCACATGCTTGTACAATTTTAAGCGGGTTTTGTCCGTCATTTTTTATAATTTTATATAGATCCTTATACTGCAATTGTCATAAGTTTCCCGGGCCAGGAATTCTAAATTTCTGGGAAGCTCTTTAGTAGGGGCTGAGGCGGCCAACTGTAGTGAATGGCAGATGCATCGTATTAAAATTAAATTGGGATTATAGGCTAATAATTGTTTGTGCACTCCCGTCATAACAGCAGCATTATCCGTGCCCAAACCATGCATATTTTCAATTTTTAATTTATATTTTTCCAACATTTTTAAGAGACACTGAACACTAGCTTCCGCATTACCAGAATCAAGTTCGGCTAAACCTAGACCAGTCGAAACTATTTTAGAATTTTTTACACTACAATATATTATTGAACAGCCTAAATATTTTGTAACGGAGATGTCATTTGATTCATCTGTTAAAATGCTGTATGGGCGATCCCCAACATCGTCCGACAGTTCCTGTACAAAATATGGGGCAATGACATTTTTTATTATTTCGGAACATTTTGTTCGATGCATTTGCAGATATTCGGCTTCAGGGCCTACGAAAGAAATAATTTATTAAAAAAAAACTCTAACCTCAAAAAGAGTTCTGACCTTTAAAAGACGATTTACATATTGGGATTAAATGATCAACACTAAAAATAGCAGTGTGGCAAGCAATATATAAAGTAAGTCTACCCTCAGCAGATTTAACCCCATCTAAGTGTTTGTCGGGAACGAATGTAAGTTTGGTTTGTCTTTTTCCAAGATGTATTTCTGCATTAGATTTATGCTTCCTTGCGTTTGCATGATTCTTTAGATCAGAATATTTATTGGTCAGTGAACACATGCAAAATTTACATTTCGCAACTTTCCCGGAGGTAGATTCAACATATGTTAGCCAGTGCTTTAATACCAAATCTTTCATCCAAACATCATGAAATTTTTGTTGATATTTCGACATAATTCTAAAAAAAATGCAAAACTGAAAAAATATTGTTTTACATTTCGATTTTTTTAACATACCTGAAATATAATAAAAATACTTACTTGTTTATAAAATAAAAACAACAGTCATGTATTAACGGATATAAACTATCACTTTCACAATTTAAGAAACAAATTTGACAAATAAACACACACATCCGGGGATTCCCAGTAATTAAGAGCTGAGACATAAAATGACACAAAAAAGCAAACGTCATCTAGTAGAATGTATCCAAAGTAATTGCCATTGGAGATTGTGCGATCAAGTTTAAGGGTTCGTTTACATTAAATTTCGAACGTGCTTAAAATTGCGCTTAGCCAAAACAAAATTTCTGATGATACACACAAATCCTGAATGTATGAATAAAGCTAGAATAAAGTTAAAAATGATCGCGTGCCCGCTAAAAAATCCGCTAACCGCTAAAAATATTTTTTTGCCGCTAACACAATATTTATTCCGCTAAATTTAGCTGAAAATCCGCTAAGTTGGCAACACTGGTCGTGCGGCTTTGGAGCCTCGCTTCGCTACTTTAAATCGTGTTTTGCCGAATAATGCCGAATGTGGTTCTCCCCTTGAGAGAGAGGATCCATCAAAGGGGTCTGAAGTCTGGGGCAGTTTACATTGGATGAAATTATTTTTTTTGCTAGTACTTAATTTATTATATGTAAGTTAAAATAAGCAAAGTATCACAAATATACCAATGTATTTTACTATAGAATATATGCATATTATATTTTGTATTTATTTTTCGTTTATGACCTAATATATAATTATATTTGTTTCATTTATTTTGTTGTAATATAACAATCAAAGTATTCAAAAGCAAAAATGTAGACAGGTTTCAAGTGGCTTATCATTTATTCTTATTTCTAATTCTTAATTATTCTTATTATTATTAACCTTTTGAAAACTTGGTCAGAGTCAGAGCAGAATCCCTGTTTTGCTAGTCTTGGGCTAGGGTCTCTTGGGAAATTCTGGAGAAAGATGAACTTACTGATTTTCTATGGAATGTTTTCAATATTTTTATGTTTTCGAAAGAAAAAGACTAAAGTTGATTTTAAGAACCGATGTTAGAAGTAATACGAATTTAAGAAAAGAACCTTAAACCGAATAATTTTTAGAAAGTACTTTTTTAATACTTTGTTAGTCAATCGGAAGAAATTTCTCTTTAAATATCAGGATTTTTTCTTACAGTGTCAATAATAATTAATTTATCTACTTACTAGACCCATATTTCTTTTATAAGGAAATGCTGTTAGATTTCATATTGATACTGATATTATTAAATGTTGCCTTATAATGCTAAAGCTAGAATATCTAAAATTGTTAGTTAATAAACAATGAACCCTACTATAATAAAAAAAACTTTTAGATGAAGACATTGATGAAGCTTTGGAACCATGGAATGCTATAGTCGAGGCTGAAGGATCTGTTGTTATTGGTTCCTCACTGGTGAGACTATCAAAAACTGGTTGTTACTATCAAGAATGTTCATTGGGTAATTTCGTTACAGATGCGTTTGTTTTCTCGGTAAGTAACCTTCTATCGTATTTTATATATTAAACAGTCTCTTAAATTTAAGCTCTGTGCAGCTGAATAACTATGTATGTTATATATTACCTATACAAAATGAAAAATAGCTAGCAGAAATAGATTAGTGACTATGTACCGTTTATGTTTGGTTTATATGATTTAATTCCTCTTAAGTCCTAAGTAAGCATTAGCAATATAGCCTTGGTTTACGGCATGCTAGATATCTGTTTTTGTTATTAATAACTGACCAGATACTAAAGGATTTGCATTCATAACATTAACTTCTATTCTATATGATATTTGACGTTTCTAAAATATTTCCCTATGCATTTTGCAAAAAAAAATATTTGAATTAATTTGAACATCTTAAAAAAATAAAGAACCGTGCAAAAAGTTCAACAAAATTATTTCTAATTTCTAGTACACCCAGAATGCAGCTGCTGGTTCTTGGACTAGAGCTCCCATTGGAATTATAAATGCTGGTGGTCTTCGTACCGATATCGAAATTGGCAGTAAGTTTTAATTCGAACATGTCAGAAAATATTGCTTTATTTGTGGCTTTTTATTTGATGAAACGGATACATATTGCGAATCCGCGTTATATATGTGTAATTTGCTCTTATGTAAGAGGCAGTAGAGTTTCTAACCTAAATTGTATGGAATATTCCAGTGGATAATCTTTTAAAGAGTAACTTGATTCAGTTATCCTTACTACATAAAAAAACGATGTCACAATAAAATGGCAAAAAAAAACAATTTTACAAATAAAAGAAGAAAATGGCTATAAATAAAGTCACACTCTTTGATAATTAATAACAGGAACAAAAAAAATTTAGATTAACGCTAAATATTACTAATACAAAACTGACGTTTCTAGAATAATAGTTCTATGTTACTAGATACTTCATTTAAAATTCCAATTTTTTTTTTAATTCATAACTTTCTTATTTCCAACGGAATGAAATTTTTGTTTATCCAAACATTTTATCTACGTTTAATTTTACTTTACATTTTCTGAATATACAGGGTAGAAAAAGATTGTTGTACAATACTCAAAACAGTGAATTTAAGCTTCATGCAACATTTAAATATATTCAAAAAATATTAACAGTTTTCGTCTTTAACATAAAAGATGCGGTTAACCTGAAGGTTTTTAATTTTCTGTAGGTAATTAAAAATTAGGGTATGGACATATAAGCTGTTTAGCTTTCCGACGAGACGTACGGAATCTGTAACCTTTTTTGAGAAATATTCATTATTATTATTAATATTATTAATTATGTTAATATTATTATTATGTCGGCTAAACTTTATCCATAAATCCACTGTGCGTCGTACATATAAACTGTGTCCCCAGATGGACGTAACTATATCTGTAATCGTTATAATTTCGCATTTTAGGAGAAAAATTCGAAAATTAATATTGCAACCTGACTTAGTTATATAAGTTGTCCTAAAATTATAAACATTCTATAATTAATTAAATATTTTATAAAAAAAGGTTATTTGGAAAGGATTGAAGGTTTTACATTCCTTTTTGTTCATTTCAATAAATCTTCGAACATATTTCTTCTCAAGAAATGTACCGTGGCAAACAGGACATTTCATAAAGTCGACTCGGTATTAGGGACCCTCTATGTGTTTCCAAATAACTTGTCTTTATAAAATGTTTTAATAAAAATTAAAGTTCTTAATTCTCTGGGTAATTTTAAATTTTTATAATTTTTGGACAACCTACTACTAACTAATTCACATTCCAACCTTTCTTTATAAAATATTTCAACAACTATGAAGATAAGGGTAGTTTACTTTTGAGTTAATTTAAGTAAAATTGATAATAATTTTGAACAACCTATAGAACTAAGTCAGATTTCAACATTAGGTTTCGAAGTTTCAATGTAAGCAGAACTTTTTATGATGAATGAATTGTTTTCCTAAAATTCAAAATTATAACGTTCGCAGGAATAAATACGTCCATTCGGGGACAAACTGTATAATTATCTTTATTTAGATTTTAAGATTAGTCAAAGTCGGAAGTCAAACACTTTGCGAACAATATTCGCAATCCGAAACATACTTTAGTAACAAGTATGTGAAAACCAACAACACAAAACAAAGCTGAAAAAGGTCTTAATAGACTTTAATACTTCCCAACCACTCAAATTTGTTCTTTGTCATTTTTCGACGGTTAATAAGCATTAAACTAAAGCTTAACACAGACCTAATAAATCAAACGTTACACAACACCAAATATTTTTATATTCGTACCAATTTTGAAATTAAGAAAACAAACATTCCAGCATTTAGCAAACATTAATACAGGCCTCACAGGAAACATGAATACAGATGCATTATCTAGACCCCTTACATATAATTATCTAGAAAATAAAGTTTTGCCACAAATACACATACCTGATGAGAACTTAACGTTAGCCGAAATAATTGATTTCGAACAAACCTTCGGAGAGCTTTGAAAAGACAACTATCCAATCCTCCACCAGCGCCTTTTGGTTATAGACACCCATTTAAACATATAAAGACCCCAAGTGTAAAAGTTCCCGATCAAAATTTTAAAACAACTTGACAACATTTTCAAATACCACGTCGACATTTTTCCGAAAAATCTGCAGATATTTCTAAAAACGAACCACCTGAAGACCAGAATGATAATCAAACGTACATACATCTAAAGAAAATCCCATTTTAGGAGCACCCTGTAATATAAAATACCTTAACACCACAAATAATTTTCCCATACCCTAACAACAATTCTAAGCTTTCCGGTTTCCGGAAAATAATATCATTCTTCCTACAAAATGAAGAGATAATATTAAAATTAATAAAAGGAAATATGCCACCAGATAACTACTGTATTCATATTCGAGATAAAACTCTTGAATCCATAATATTAAGAAAATTTCAAAAATTCTTTAATTCTAGATCTATTTAATTATAAATAAGCCTTATCCTAGTCGAAGACATTACCAACAAGGAGGAACAAACTCATAAGATATACATATTTCGCGAAACAAAAACATTCCACCAAGGAATGATTGAAAACGTTACATCACTAAAAAGTAAATGTTATTGGCCGAACATGGAAAAAGACGTACAAGAATAAGTCAATACATGTAATACTTGTCAAAAATCTAGATATGAAAGGCAACCACATAAAATTAAATTTCCAACAATAATTAACAGCTTCTCGAAGTAGGCACAAACATATCACATATCTTCAGAAACAAGCCTCGAGATAGCCGGTCGGTTAATTATTAAACAATACAGCTCCTTTAAAAAGGCATTAATACAAGATCTTTGTAAATTACACCATTCGGATAGTTTTTTGTTTGTTTTTTTGGTGCATTATTAAATTATATCAAAACATAGAGTTCACCTACGTAAGAAATATGAGATCTTAGATTTTTTTGCTTCTGAGTCAAATTCTAGATATGTTTAATAAAATATACTATAGGATAAATCGGATACTGACATCAAACGGTAGATGATCTAAAATTAAGATAAGAATGTGCTAACCGTTTATATTGCATAGCTCTTTAAAGTGGGTAAAAGGCCGATTTTATAAATTACATCAATCGGGTAGTTTTTTGTTTGTTCTCGGACCCATAAATTTTATTTTTCATTGTGCATTTTTAAGATTAAATCAAAATGTAGGGTTCATTTTGTAAGAAATATGATGTCGTCTACTATACTACTATACTAACTAACTATAATTGACCGAAATAGCAAACAAATATTCGGAATAAATTGGATGTTGACGTCAAACGATCGATGATACAAAATTAAGATAAGAATGTTTTAACGGTTTATATGTTATAAGAGCAATTTAAGCCGAAAATTTACAAATTATAAGGTAAAAAATCATCGATATTTCTTTAACGGATCAACTCTACAGTGTCTATTATTTTAGTTTGTCCTAGTTTTAAGAGCCTTTATCTTTTTTATTTCTTGAGCTAGAGCCTTTGTTGAAAAAATAGAGACATTCCCTTTACCCGGAACTTCCCTCGATATGAATCTTTCGTTTTATTAGGAATTGTGGACTGTGACCCCAATTTAGTTCGGTATCGGTGGGGTATCGTTTTGTTCCTCCACAGAGGATTCCTACGAATAGTTTTCAGTTTCCTATGCCATAGTTGATTTTTGGGTATGATTTAAAATATATTGAATGAGTAGTTTTTACATTGACCCACATCGGGATTTTATTCCGTCGTCTTGACTTCGTCCGAGTTTATCCCTATATCAAATTTATTTTTTCTGCGAAATTTGAAGTTAACTGAATAAGAAGATTTTTTACGTTAATATTTTATTTCGCTATCTTTAATTTGTACCTCAACTTCACGAGTTCATTTTTATATCCATTAAATTGGATAATTAGTTTTTTAGTAATAATTTTTTAATGCTTTAATGAGTTGCCGTCATATTACTAGGTCATCTCCATATTACCCTTAATCATTCACCAAAATTTGGTCGGTTGGTTAATCGGGTATGTAGTTTTTAAGCTATGCCGCGAACTACCAGACCGACAAACAGACAGACAGACCGACCAAATTAATAAAACATTTTTTTACATCTAGAGACGCTAAAATGTGAAGATATGTAAAACCTGGCATTTTTTTCAAATTAAAAACATTTTATTTGGCTGCCATTTTGTTCTGCGATCTTGAATTTGTACCACAATTCACGAGTTCATCTTTATACCATAATTAATTATTGCACAAAAATTGAAATCAGTCCATTAAGTAGTTTTTCAGGTTGAATTTTTAAATATTTTATTAAGCCGACATTTTGTTTCGCATCTTGTATTCATACCAAGATTTCTCCAGTGAATTTTCCCATAACACTTGATTTATATGCAAAATGTGAGGTAAACTGGATAAGTAGATTTTTAGCTATAATTATTTAAATATTTTACTAGGCCGCCATTTTGTTTGGCCAAATATTAAAGTCATTCCCTTATGACCCTTAATTTTTGACCAGAATTCGAAGTCAATCGGATTGGTAGTTTTTTAGCTATGCCGATAATAGACAGACCGACGAAATTGAGAAAACATGTTTTTGGCATCTAGAGACCTTGAAACGTAAAGATCTAAAAAATCTTGGAGATCGATTTTTTCACGATTTCAAACTTCCCTTTACGAGGGAAGTAAAAAGAAGTTGTGAGATTCGTAACCGAGTTTGCATGCGTATTATCATATGTGATGCACGCTTTCAAATATCAAAACTATTGACATAAGTTTATTTTTTCTTAATAGAACACTGTGTTTTTTATGTAAATTTTTTCCTGGAACGAATTGTTTGCATTTTTGCTTCCTTCGTAAAAGAAAAGTACTGTAATCGTGAAAAAATCACCCTTCGAGATTTTCTCGGATCTTTACGTTTCAGGGTCACTGGATGCCAATAAACATGTTTTCTCAATTCTGTCGGTCTGTCTGTCTGTATGTATGTCTGCCTCGGTACCGGTATGTCTGTTCTAATATATTACTTATGGTTAGGTTAGGTTAAAAGTGAGTGGATCAAACCGACCCTCCACTGCGACTCTGTGGTCTATTGTGGCTCACACCTATGTTTACACTTCCCCGAGCAACTCTAAGTCCTCAATGAGTCTTATTATTGCCTTTGGGGAGGTATGGTTCAAGTCCTCAGGCAGCAGGATATCTCTACCGAAAATAGAGAACCTGATCCTGGCAGCTGCCGGGCATTCACATAGCACGTGTCTGGCTGTCTCATCATTTTCCATACATAGGCGACACTCGGATTCGTTTTCAAGCCCCATCCTGTGCATGTGATGTCTTAGACCACAATGGCCAGTGTATAGGCCTACTGCTGCTTTGAGCTTAATTCTGTTCATATTTAACAGACTCTCTGTTATACTCTTCTTCATAGGAAGGGGGATAAATGCCTTTGCATGGGACAGGCCTGGCAGTCCAAGCCAATAGAGATTAGCTTTTTCCTCAACCAGGTCCAAAATTGCGCGCTTGGCCGTTTCGTGGGATATTCCTAAAGCTGGTTCAAGTCCCACGAATCTCGTCTCTGCTCCTTTCTTTGCTAGAAGGTCCGCAGACTCATTTCCCTCCAAACCTGCATGTCCTGGTATCCAGATAAGAGCAATTTTATTGTCGCTCCCCAGGCCAGCAAGTGCCCTTTGGCAGTTCCAGACTGTTTTAGATGTACAATGACTCGCTTCAAGTGCTTTAAGGGCCGCTTGACTATCCGAAAATATTTTTATCGCTTTATATGTTTTTGTTGATCCTGCAACATTCTAACACACAATTCGATAGCATGGACTTCTGCTTGGAATATTGAGGTGTTATTTCCCAGACTTACTGACAGATCAATCTTCGGTCTTTCTCCATGTATTCCAGCTCTCCTTTAAGTAGACCAGATTTATTCTAATCCTGCTCCTCTCTCCCTGGGAAGATCACGGAGTAGGGTTGATGTGCACTAACAGTTTTTGGTAACAGGTCCGATGGCATTCCCAACATGTAGTGGTTTTTCACAACTTTCAGCATGTTGAATGATTCCATGTGACTCGTGCTATCGACCATGCTGTTGGTAACATGATGGAGTCTGTATGTTGTCCTCATTGCTTCCCCTTCCACAAATAGGTGGAGTGGTGGAAGTTTCAAAAGGAGCTCCATGGCCGCTGTTGGAGTAGAGCGAATCGCTCCTGTAATTGACAGGCAAGCCTGTCTCTGCAGTCCACTCAATTTGGCTTGGGCAACACTTTGTTGTCCCTTGCTCCACCAGGCTATAGAGCCATAGGTTATCATTAGTCTTATGACCGTTAGGTACAGCCAATATAGCTGTTTTGGTCTCATACCCCATAAATTCCCGCAGATTTTACGGTAGGTCCACAGGGATAGTTTAGCTTTCTGAACTATTTTATTCAGATGAGCATTCCAGTTCAGCGTTTTATCCAGGATAATTCCCAAATATTTCACTTCAGCTGAAAATGGTATTACCTGTCCCCTTAAGGAAGGTGATCGAAGTCTCTCCAGATTCCTTTTCTTTGTGAAGGGGACTAGTACCATTTTTTTAGGGTTGATAGACATCTCTTCCCTCTCACCCCATGTTAGTGTGGTGTTCAGTACTTCCTGAAGGGTTGCTGATATTTCCTCTTCAGCCTTTCCTTTTACTATGATGACTAGATCATCGGCATATGCCTGCAGATCAACCTCCCACAGCCGAACCACAGCCAGCAGATTGTCCACCAGTAGTGACCACAACAAGGACGATAACACTCCTCCCTGTGGGCACCCACTAGCAGCTCTAAAGCTCACTGTCTCATCCTGTAGTGATGTTGTTATTTTCTTGTTTTCAAGCATTGCCTGTATCCAGCCACATATAAGGGGTTCTACCCCTTTTTCAGTAATTGCATCATAGAGTGATCCAGAAAGGGCATTGTTAAATGCTCCCTCGATATCTAAGAATGCAGCAACTGCAATCTCCTTGTTTTCTAGAGAGTTTTTATGCTCTCAACAAGATTGTTGAGAGCCAGTTCTGTTGATTTGCCCGTTTGGTAAGCATACTGATGCTCACTCAGCGGATGTCGCCTAAGAGCTACGTCCCTGATGTGCTCATCGAGGATTCTCTCCAGGCTTTTCAACAGAAAAGAGGTTAGACTTCTTGGTCTAAGCAAACTTGGTAGAGGATCATTTTGACCCACTTTAGGTATATATATTACTTAGTTGCAGACTGTCTGGCCGGTATATAGTTCCAAGCCAGACTTGCTCTGAATAGTCTTGTTAGGATAGGAAGGAGTGCGTCCAACCCGTTTTGTATCAGAGCTGGAAAGACTCCATCCTCCCCAGGCGATTTGAAGGGCCGAAAAGAATTTACGGCCCTTTGGACCGCCCTTACTGTAATTATTTTGTTGGCAGTCAGCCAATCATCTCTGTGAGGTCGTTTGTATCGACCTACAAAATGGAAAGTTGACCGACTATCCATTATCAGGCTAACTGGGAAGTGCTTTAGTGCTAAAAGCTCCAAAGTTTCTTTCCTAAAGCCTGTAAAGGTTCCATCTAGCCGTTTTAGCGATCCCAGTTCCTGAACAAGCTCGCTGGACAGAATCTTGTGGACATGCACTGGTGGGTATATCTAATATATCCTCACAGAACCTTTTCCACGACTCTGTTTTGGCTTTCCTGATTGCTTTATTGTAGTTTGTTAAAGCAGTTCTATATTGGTCCCATTCACCTGATATTTTAGCTCGACTGAACAGTGTACGAACTTCTTAATTTATTCAGGTTATTATTCCACCAGGGTGTATTTCTATTGTCTTTTTTAACCTTCAGTGGACAGTTTTCGTGATATGATGAGATTATGGCGGTTGTGATTTGGTCCGTCACAAACTCTAGTTGTTCACGATTATTGACTGAGGTAGACGCGTGGCAGAGACTGGATTGTAGAGACATTTTATAGCCGTTCCAATCTGTGCTTCTTACGTCACGATATTTAACCTCAGGCCTGGGCCTACTATAATATCAAACCGGATGTGTCTATGATCCCAGGTTCAGGTGACACCTTCCAGTCAGAAATTTTATTGCTAACAAAGCTTGTACTAATTGTTAAACCGAGAACCTCTCTCCTAACTCTAGTAACAAAAGTTCGTTCAGACCCCGAGTTATTTACAATGAGTTCCTCTCCCATTAAATAGTTAAAAAGTGAGTCACCTTTTTGGTTGATGTCCGTGCTTCTCCATGCTACATGGTGTGCGTTGGCATCACATCCAATCACTAGCTGTAATCTCTTCCGTTTGCAGTGCGCGATTAGGTCGCGCACTGCTTTTGGAGGCGGTTCTTCTGCTTCCCTGTCGCCGGGGAAATAAGCAGAGCAGACGATTAACTCAGTCTTGCTCTCCCTATCCGGCAGTGAGACGTGTATAGCTGCCACGTCTCTTGTGCAGATCTCTGAAAGTAGAAAATAATTTATGCTCTTCTTGATAAGGATACATGCTCTGGGTTTTCCATTCGAACTGCACTCAATTAACTTACAAGAGATTTACCTAGACCCATGACTCGGTCCGAAGTAGATGTCCAGGGTTCCTGGATAAGGGCAATGTCGATTTGCTCCTTATTAAATGCATTGCTTAGTGGCAGGTTAGCCTGCAGCAGTTTGACTTTATTATTTGTCAAACTGTTGCAGGCGTTTACCTTTTTCTTTGTGGCTTCTTCCCTTTTGGGGAGCCGCCACTAGGTCCTCCCGGTGCGCCAAGAGGTGGTTTGGGATCGCCAGGACCTTTCCGGTTCTTGGGGTCCTTTGGGTCCTTTGGGTCCTTGACGTTCCCATTGCCCTTTTTTGGGCCTTTCATCTTAATAGGCTTTTGAGGATCCAACTACAGATTCCTCGAGAGGCAGCTTTTTGCTGCCTGCTTCGGCTGCAGTCTGGTTTGCCTTCTTTGGTTCCTGCAGCCCTCTTTCTCTTGAGCGGAATGTGACTTGCCCAAAACCAAAGTATGGTCTGTAGTCCATACTTCGTAGTGCTTCCATGGAAGCCTCATCGATGGTGAAAGTCCAAGTTTGACCAGGACCCGAATCCTCGCGGTGTAGGACAACCCACTCCGGAGTATCCAGGTCATGGTTCATCTTCCTCAGTCCGAGAAGCACATCCTCCGCCAGAACCTTATATCAGGCTAGTCAGCCGGGAGATATACCACGCAGACATGAGGCTTAGGAAGGTCTCTCCCCTTCACAAACCTGACCTTGGCGCCCTCTGCTAGTTGGAATTGTTTAGCCGCATCTTCCAGCCAGTTCAGGCTATTTTCGTCTGCGCAGGTAAGTTGTAGCCATCCAGGCCTTATTATGGAATCTTACCTGCGCACCTCCTTCTGGGATCCGCCGAACAGCGCTCAGCACCTCCAAGCGCAGGGCGTTCAGCTGATCCCTGGTAAGGGTGTTTCTGAGGTGTTCAGGATGGACCGAACCGGCTCTGGACCCCCCAGCAACAGCCCCATATGTGGGTGCAGATGGGCCCGCCCGAGCCCTTACTTATACGATTGACTTCAAATGTTGGTCAAAAATTAAGGATCATAAGGGGAAACAAAATGGTGAAACAAAATAGCCGGCCTAATGAAATGTTAAAAAAATTATTACTAAATGATTACTATTATTATTATTACTCATACAATTTACCTCAAATTATGCACAAAAATCAAGTACTATATTGGAATTACCTGGTAAAATTTTAGTACCAATCCAAGATGGCGAAACAAAATGGCAGTATATTAAAATATTTAAAAATTATGTCTGAAAAAAAACTACTTAATGGATCGATTTCTAATGTTGTGCAATAATTAATCGTGGTATAGTAGATAGTTCAAATTTTGGTCAAAAATTAGAGGCCATATGGAGATAACCTGGTAATATTTTGGTGAAAATACAAAATTGCTCAACAAGATGGGGGCCTAGGGAAACGTTAGAAAAATTATTATTAAAAAACTACTTATCAAATTTACCTTAAAAGTTGCAGAAAAATTACGTATTACATAGGAATGAACTGGTAACATTTTGGTATGAATCCAAAGATAGCAAAACAAAATGGCGTCCTAATAAAATATTTAAAAAATCAGCCTGAATAGTTACTTATTAGATTAATTTTCAATGTAAAAACTATTTATTCAATTTATTTTAAATTATACCCAATAATCAACAATAGCATAGGTAGAAACTTGCAAAATTATGGAATGAATTTAAATAGTCTATCAAAATGGAGCCCAATAAAAATATTTGAAAAGACCGTATATATGTGTTACTAAATGACAGATGTACAGAACTAAATTAGTTCACACTTCTCTATTCCTAATAAAAGCAAAGATTCATAACGGAGGACGGTCTGGGTAAAGGAAATTTACTGATTTTTTATTGAAATTTACTTTTACATGTTGTGATGGATTTTTATTATCGAAATATTATTTTACGTTGTTTTCTTTTGCAATAATTCCACTATTTAGTTTTTATATTTTATGTTTTGGTAGTTATAGCAGAGTTTTTTTCTTTTTTTTTCAATCTACGTTTTTTAACTATATTTTATCATCTACGTAGCAGCAAATAAAAACAAAATTCTCTCTTATTAACAAGAAGAGGTATTTTTACGAAAAATTCTATTATTATAAGTTACATTGTAACTTTGGGTCAAAAAAATTGTAATGAATATCTTGAATCATTAATCTTAATGAAAAAGTTATAGTGAAACAAAATAAATTGATAACACGATAGGTTTTAATTTTATGTGAAAAAATGACTAATAAGAAATAAAAATCAACGAATATCAGGGTTTTTCAGAAAAATAGACAAAATTCAGCAGCCAAACAAACTGCAATTGGTCCTGTGTTTATATCCTTATATTTTTCTTGTAGATATTACATATAGTGACATGGCTACAGCTCAACCCTTCTCAAATACGGTTGATTTTGGGGAACTGGGAGGCAGATACGTGAAAGAATTGTTAGAGCAATCAGCAGGAGCTTATGATAATGAAAGAATATCATCCGAACTAAAATTGATACAAGTTTCAGGTACCCATCCTTACCTTTTAAAGTTATAAGAGTACCCTAGTAGGGATCCCTATGATTTAGTGAAAAATAAATTATGGAGTCACTGGTTCACACCCTATTTAACGTATTCAGGAAAATCTCGAATTTGTATCGCAAAAATTACGATATACATTACAATTAGTATAAACTATTTAAGTTTGCCAAAAAAAAAACAAATTAAAAACCTGTCATTTATACGACAAATTTAAAACTCCAGTCTCTAGTTTAGAAATCAGTAATGTAGTTTATGGCTTAAATTGAAACAGTTGTAATTTGATATACATGTGGCAAATATCTACACATTAATCAGATAGAATTACTTCGCACAGGAGTAATTTTACGAGACTTCTACACCTTCGCTCTCTCTCTCTCTCTCTCTCATATATATATATATATATATATATATATATATATATATATATATATATATATATATATATATATATATATATATTTATATATATGGAAATGTCTTTCTGTACGTTTTATTTTTATTTGGCTGAGCCAATGATGAAGAAATATTTTTATTTCTTCATCATGGGTTCTTAAAATTTAAACAACATAATTTAGTTATAATATTAATGATATATGTTTCTAAGCTTACATATAATAAAAATCCATACAAGTCTTTTTCGTTTTTATTATATGTAAGTTTAGAAACATATATCGTATATTATCGCATTTTTGTATTCTCCTGAACATTCTAAATCCTTTTTGTGTTATGTTTTCTGTACCTAAATTCAACTGTTTTCGAAAAAATGGCGCTTGAAAATTGACATTTTTGACTCTTTAAGTCACCCAAACGACTTAACTTGCAACGAAATGGATTTCACTTTCCTGTCTCAGTTTTTAGTTAAAATTTTCCCACATCAATTTCTGGTTTGACAGAAGATGTCAAAATCTGACATTTCCTGTCGTTGCAATTTAGGTCGTTTGGGAGTTACAGAGCTTCAAAAGGTCAAAAATGTCAATTTTCAAGCGCCATTTTCTCGAAAAGAGTTAAATTTGGGTAAAGGAAATATAACACAAAAAGTATTTAGAATATTCAGGACAATACAAAAATGTAATAATATACAGATCATTCCATTAAGAAAACGGATGTTGCCACCAGTTTAAGGTAGAAGTACACCGCACAATTTAAGATATTTTAAAAAGAAAGTTCATGTTCATCTATGTCCAGCACCAAATTTTCAAAGTAATATATTCATTGGTTCTCCAGGTACTTCTAATAGTCCTCTGACCGTGTATAACCTTGTATATTACCAAAAAACCTTAAAGTTGATCACATACTGATAGATTCTAAAATAACACGTAGATGCATCCCATTATCAGCATTTTTTTCTCTCTACCGAATAAAAAATTAACGGGAAGGTAAGAAGAACATGCAACATTTCGAAAATCCATCTCTAAGGGGCGAATAATATAGTGGAGAAGGAATACTAAGTACTAAGTTCCATACGTAATATTTTGTCCTGCTTGTAGGCATTCATGTTGTATACAACATCTCAAGACCCGTGGGAGACCGAGTAGTCGATGTGAAGATTCGATGCCAACAATGCGATGTTCCTGAATATGAAGAACTTGATTTGGATGCTACCTACAGCATTGCAGTACCTTCGTTTATCGTAGGAGGTAAAGTTTGCCTTAATTTAATATTGTCCGTCATTATTAAATAGTTACTTATATTGAAACCATAATTATTGTCAAAATAAATCAAGTTAGTTTTTTACATGCAAGGGCACAAGAAGTTGATTCAATTTATCTGAATTCAGTGTCATTTTTATTGTCATCTTATTAATATTACATTATATAAAAAAGGTTGAGAGTGGATGTTTTCAAACGAGAAGGTATTTAACACGAGGCGTTAGCCGCATGCAGAAATGCCTCAAGTTTAAAAGCCATCACTTTTTTACTAGTAATTTATATTATTTTCCTATGATCACAAAAAATCTTCAGTAGAGCTTTTATTTTCATTTATTTTCTATTTACATTTTAAAACAAGTGACGAAACAATCATTTCAGCAGTAGCATTAAATAACTGTGTGAATGGTTCGACTGTAAATAAAACAAGTTGAAAGTAGGCTTTGCTTTTTCAACACACTTTTCACCCGCCATCTTTCATATACAGCCGTGTTGAAAAGCATTTTCCAATACACGTATTGAAATGTTTTTTATTTATAACCACGTATGTAATGTTGACATTTTAAAAGTTTGGAAGAAACATACTTCTGATTTTGGCATTTATTCAGATGTAAAGTAACATTTACCTGGGTGGAAAGTGATCAGTTTCCCCCTGGGTAAACGTCACTTGTCACCCAGGTAAATATCAATATTTATTGAATAACGAAAATGTTTCAATTTTATTGCATTATTTCATTTTTTTCAAACTTTCCGCCGCTTCTCTCAATTGAATAGAAGTACAAATGATTTCTTCTGAATGGCTCATTGTCTTCATAAACACTTTTTTGATGACAATTTATCAAAAATGCAACTAATTTAAGTTGGTATGCTTGGCTTGTTTAGTACCGTAGTAACCATTGTCGAAATGTCAATTTGACTTTTTATTTGTTGAAGGTGGCGAAGCTTGTGATTACAGGTATACATGAGTCTTCCTTTGTTCATTTCTCACCTAGTTATATTTGTCACAGAAAACGTCATTTGCATTTAAAAGGTGTGGTTGTAAGGAAAATAGTATACAAACCTCGGTGAAAAGGATTCATTTTTGTTACGAGAAATGGTTCACCTCGGCGCAACGCGCCTCTGTAAACCATGTTTTCCTCCCGACATGAATTAAACACTTTCCACCTAGGTATGTAATATACTATTCCAAAATGCATGTGATATGAGGCACTTTCTAGCTAAGTTAACAGTACTTTTTTGACAGTGGTTGAAGAAAAAATTTATTTGCGTTACTTTCACCTCATTCTCTAACACCTTTTAATCATAAAAATACCTTCACTAGGCCTGGGCTTACTAACCTACAAAAACAAAATTTAGGTGAAAGAAAGAGACAGATGTTATTAAAAAGATGTAAAAATATTGATACAAAATTGAAAAGGTTTAGTGATCAATTGCTGCCTCTAAGATAAATGATATTTTGTCGTTTTTTCTGGGCCCTAAATTTACGTAGATGATATTTTTCTATTTGTTATGGTTATATTAGTAAATACAAAATCAGAATTGAACCTTTTCCATTGAGATAATCAATTAGAACTAAAAGTGTCCCCTAAATCCCTTAATGTAATAAAAATAATGATGATTTTTTCAAAACTAATGTTATTTTAGTTAATCATGTTGCAATCAAATAATTGAATGTAAAATATCATTAGTTTTAATATATTAATGATAGTCAAGACTCATCAGCATAGTCTTTAACTTAATTATTTTTTAAAAAGTCCAGAATAAAGAATAAGAGTGATTTTTTAAATTAACTTTCAATTGTCATCCATTGTTCATCCATCATCCATACTTCCATTTTTATGAACATCATTTTTTTATGTATTTCCATTCTTTACTAACACATTCCTTATTATCTCATTATAGGTGGTGATTCATTCACAGCTCTCTCAGACAATATAAAAAATCTTGTTACTGGGCAAACAGATTTGGATATTTTCAGGTTATATTTGCAGTACAGATCCCCCGTCTTTGCAGAAGAAGAAGGCAGGATCACTGTCATTAGTGATCATGAAATTGAAGCTAGAGGTTTTGATTGACATTCACTGATTTAATTCGATTAGTAGTTAGAAAATGTGTATCTTAATTTTGGTCTAATTAATTTTTGATGATTTAAATTCGTAAAGGCCTACAAATATTTTAACACGTTAGTATGGGACATTTTCATTAAAAAAAAGACATTGGATTTAAACCTGCGTATGTAGTTTTGTATTAAGTTTTTCTCAACATCAATCGACTACTTAATTTTATATGAGAAACGTATTTTAAAAAAGGCAAGATCGCTTAACATAAAATGAATTGGACACAGGTCAAAGAATGGTCATAAGATGAATTAGACGGGGTCAACAATAATTGTCATCAGTTTCATAGATACCGATTAATACGTAGCGTAGGTAGGTATATGATTTTCAAAATATTTCCAAATAATGAATGAGCGGACAAGTAACTCATTTATGCAGTGTGCATATTGTTGCGGATTTATTAAATAAATACCTTTTCTTTCAATTAATAAGATAATGTCTAATATGGCAATACAAATTCGACGCTTCTGTTTTTTTTCGCATAAAAACTACATTAGACGCCTCGCTCCACAAGTCGTCGCATATAAGAAGGAGCAGATTTTAGTACGTTTCGAAGTTCCCGATCGGGCAGATGTGCTTGCCTCTCGCCTCATAAATACGCCAAGTGCATTTTGTTGCATTTGTCAGTAACTTTCCGGAATGTAGTGAAGTAAGGGCTATATATTTAAAGCCAGGCATTTACATTGTCCTTATTGAGCTTAATTTGTGGTTATTGGCATTAAACTTAACATAAATAACATTAAAAAATACAGTCCACACTTCAAATTCAGAGCTAAGATGATCTCTTGAATACCTAACATTTTTTTTTGGTTCCTGTATCATCATTTTGGATTCTTATAGCCTGCATTAAAATAGTTCATTTTTTCTTCTTAATTTAATCTTATTGATAATTTTATTGGTTTTATTTTACTGGGCTTGGTACATAACCAAAATTACGCATTTTTATAGGAATTTCAGTAAAATATTGGTTCAATATTTTTAATTATAATTAGTATTAATATAATTTGCTATAGATTGATATTGTTCGCATATTGGTATTACCTTTGGTACTTTTTTGACATTTGAGGCCTATTTAATTATTTTCGAGTAGGTTTTTTAATTTTGTTCGTACTATTTTACCGAAATATAATTTAAAAATGGCTAATATGTCAATTTAAAAAAGTTAAAATTCTGTAGAAATACCGTTGTACATGTAAATCTACTTTATACAATTTGACGCAACGCGCAAAAATAGACTGTTCCGTAGGAAATCTTTGTAGAGCTCGCAATTCGGAAATGAAAGATGTAGGAAGTCAGTTTTCTGAGCATCATGAAAACGTTATTTCATTTTTATTGACTAATAAAGATACAAATCTTGAAATTGAAGAAACGATACACGAAGGCTTCTTAATCGATTTTATACTATTCGAACAATTTATTTTGATTTGTTTGAAAAGGAAAACAATGATTTAAATATTTAAAACTCTAATTTTAATCGTTCTTTTTCTTCATCTATTTCTGATATTGAACTCTTTAATTCTTTAAATTCGCTTTTGGAAAGGCAAACTTTTTCTTTGGTAAGAATGCTACATTTACCGGCTGACAATTGCCTATGATTGCCTCGTCCAGCGGTACTTAAAAAAACAGTTAGACGGTCAAGAGCATTCGTACGCCTTAGAAAATTGTTAAAGTATTAGTTCTGAAAAAAAATTTATGTCAACATTTTTGACATAAATTCTTTTAAATGGTCGTATTTAGGGTAATGGGAATGAACCTGATACATTGAACCCTATTTTCGGGTATATTTTAAGGGGGTAATTTATTCGTACACCGCAATCAACCGCATTATTTTGTAACACATCAAAAATAAGTTTTACATCCGACTCGCACTCGCACTCCAACTCGCACCGCCCCTCCACTCGCAATCGTAATTGCATTCTTATTGGCACTCGCACTCCGTCTCGTGCGTTAAGTAATGAGCCATCATTACTTAATCACCTTAATCCTGATCATTTATAAAAAAATCCCCGCTTATTTGATTATCAAACTGAAAATACAGACAAAGGTTTTAGGATTACAGTGAAATCCCGCTAGAGATGCTTCTTACTAGAACTTTAATACAAAAGTTGTGGTTATATGGATTAGATCGAGAAAAATAATCTCAGCTTGATATTCTTCGTACATGGACGCGGTATAAAACTGGGTTACCAATTTTAAGCAGTTTAAATGACCCGAGAAAATTTTTTTAAAGTTTTTACTAACTTGAGGTTTGAACTTCACGGTTTTTGAGATGCCTCCGAGAGAGGTTACGCCGCAGTTATTTATATACGATGGGTGCATAATAATATTAGTTTTACTTAATTCCTAAAAACAAAATTGCTACGCTCTCTAAAATAAGAAACCCACGTCTCGAATTATGTGCTACTGTTTTACTGGTAAAGTTAATGGCTTTGGTTTGGAAAATATTTATATCTAATTGTGTTTCTTACATTTAGAATGTATTTCTTGTTTTTTTGGCACTATGTGTGCTCTTCTGACCATCCTGCCGATATAGCATCACGTAGTTTACTACTATCAAAATTTGTATTAAACTTTGTATGGTTTAGCCCTAGTCTTTTATCTGATCCTAAAAATTCTTGAATAATTAATAAAAATAATTTTAATTCACAATTATCAAACCCGCAAATGTTTACCTAAAAGAAAAAATTGCACTCTTTAGTAATTTGGACGCAAACGATATCTTATATTTATTTTTAAATACATTTTAATCTTTTACTATGCTTCAATTCATTCTTACCTATATTTTACATTTTATAAATAATGAAATAAATAAACATTTCTAAACCTCTTGGCAAATTAACTGCTTTTATTGATCCTGTGGCTATTTTACGCGTCAGCAGTCGTCTTAAGTTTTCAGTCCTAAGTTATGAGGCTGAACACTTTATTTTGTTATCTAGGCAATGTCCTTCGACTACGCTTCTTATTAATTTTCATTTAATTCTGTTATTTCTAAATGTATCACGTGCTGAAGAACCAACCCCAAACGGTTTCAATCCTCTATGGGCGATTTGCCGGGCTCTCGAATTTTAGAAACTACATGTTTTTTTACTACAGGCGTTGATTATGCCGGTCGTTATTTTATTACATTCAGTCGTAAATGCAACGCACATATTTGTTTATTTATCTGCATTTCTACTAAACAATTCACTTAGAATTGGCCCCCGATACATTTCTCCCCGCTTTACAGGGCTTTAAAACCCGTCGGCGCCGTGGTGTGTGTAAAAATGTATTTTCCGATCAGGGCACACATTTCAAAACTGCCTCTAAGGAAATAAATAATTTCATTCGCCCTTGATGAATGAATGGAATGGAGGTTTTACCAACTGCTCCACATTTCGGGGGATTATGGGAATTTGGTGTCAAAGCTGATAAAACACATTTAAAAAGCGTCACATGTCAGCAGGTTCTGACAGATGAGGAGCTTTATACCCTTTTACTCTTGATAGAGTACATTTTAAATTATCCACCTTTAATAGCTATGAGTTCTGATACTGAAGATATCAATGCGCTAACTTTTGGTTACTTTCTAAAGATAAAGGCTTTTTCACCCTTAGCTACCACTAATTTGTTAGATATTCCAATCAACGGTTTATCACGTTTACCGTGTTTACACCACGGTTTTTGGCAATGTTGACTCAAATAATATTTACATTAAGGAATCATGGTTCTTGGACCGTGTCGAATGAAAATATACCCGACCTGTGCCCACCGACGCATGACTCACTGTAATAATTGATTTCAACGCATGATGTAGCCCGTAGCCCGCGCCTCCATTGAAATTTTGAAGGTGCTTGATAATTTGAACAGATTCTCTAATTTTTCATCTATAATAACCCGAGACAGATGCAAGAGCCGTGATATTCAGTGACGGCTCGTACTCTAAAATTTAGGGTCGGCCGAGGCTCAAGACCAATCAAAAGCGGTTTTACTGTGAAGGGGTAATGAGGTAATTACCAAGGTGGGGGGAAAGAGGGAGAAGGCGGTAATCTCTCCGCCTAGACCGGTCAAACATCATGTGTAATTTACATATTTTTAGGTGGAAATTACTTGGCTACGAAACACTATAACACAAGAGCGACCTGTTGGATTAGGTCTCTTGCATATCTATAGATAGAGTATTGATGTAAATATAAACAATGTAATTAATAAATTTGCTGCAGACAAAAAATTTGGACGTTATTCTATAATTATTTATTAAAAGGCTGTTTTTCTCACTTATGCCACAAGTATGCTAAAAATATAGGTATTTATGTTGTTCTCATAACATTTATAATAAAATATATTAACAAACTTTTTTTTGTAAATTAACCCTCTTCCACCAGAAAGGTTTCCTAAAACGGTCCTTGAGGCCAATGTGGTGTTAATTAGTGCCGCGTCCAAATATGGTCAAACACTAGTCTTTTATTTTTTTCCGTTGATTTCTTCAATGATAATTAGATAATTATCAACCTAAATATAGCAGATCTAGGCTAGAGTATAAATTTAATAAACCAGAAAAAATGTTAGTAAAGCGCTCTAGTCAGTCAATTTAATTTTTTGATATTTAAATGTATCTTGCCCCAAGAAGAAAATAAAATAGATGCCAAACATAATAAAAGCTACATACACAACCAAAAAAGATCATTGTCCAGAAAGAAACACGATGTGGCCGGCCGATTTCTAAAACAAATTGCAAATGATATTTTAAAATATTCGCTTGCACTTATTTCGTCACCACATTTAAACATATAACATGAAGTAAAACTTGCTAATATAATATATTAACTATCATTAGTCATGACTAAAGCAAAGAACTAACTAAAATTAATTTAAAAATATGAATAAAATAATTACAATTAATACCTGTAAAATGGTAGTATTCGATTGTGATAAATTCCGGGGCTACGGTCACATCGAGATAGGCCGGTATTGGGTGATATAAGCTACGACGAACGTTATAGCCGAGGTAGTAGCATGGGTATATGCGAACGTACTACATACCTCTTGAACTAGTAGATGAAGTATTGCATGTGAGATGATGGCATCGGCTGGCCGAGCCACCGTCTGTAATAAATATATTAGAATATCTGTGGACGGTGGCTCGCGGTCTGCTGTTAATGGCGTTATTTGTATGTTAATCAAGCAATTATAACAGGGATACCTACTTATTTGCTATGTGCCCAGGCAGTAATAAACTACATTTTGGTTTTGTGCGTTTTTAGGATGTTTGCAAAACTACTTTTGAAAAATATTTACTTTTTTAAAAAGAGAATTTTCCCTGTATATTTTCGGGTACCGCTCGGCCGACCCTGCCGCCCCTAACGAGCCCTCACTGTTGATATCTTTTACGTTAATCATGTGCCCCATTAAGTGTTGGTATTCAGAAATAGCGGCTTGAACAATTTGTTTCTTACTTATACACATTTAATGTTGCTTAATTCTCGTAGACACAAAACGTCCAGCTTCACCTATATACTCTTTACTGCAGGAACAAGGAATTTTATAAACTCCTGCTGATTGCAAATGAATTACATCTTTTGGTGACCTTAAGCATTGCTCAATCTTTTTGTGTGTATTGGGAATGTTGGATCTCTGCTCGTCGGCACTCATTTAGTGTTTTGATCTTATGCAGTGAAGATCCCTGAAGATACCTCGTCCAGGCAAAACGTCGGAAAGTATTTCCAATTTGACACAGTCTAAACCCAAGAACCATGATTTCTTGATTGGCTGCAGCCATGAAGGCTTTCGTCCTATGAGGAGGACATCAAAAAAGATGCCAAAACATTTGGCAATCTTCGTACCAGCCAGAAGAAAATGCTCTGCCACTTGTCCTTCCTCCTAAGTCGTGATGAAGAAATAATTGCCAAATCTCTTCACGTCAATTGTCATTAATGGCAGCTAGGAACATCTACAGCACTCGTAAAGGAGAGGATCAAGGCTGATCGCCGTGATTTAGATATAAATGCCCGTAAACTTCTACAGGCACACCTAAAATTAACTTCAACGTTTGAAATCCATTCATTTTCAAATCTTCCAGCAAGCAGAAGGGATTTACCAGCATCTGACAATAAATCATTAGAAATCGAATGCTCTCTGCGTAGCAAATACAGCCACTACAGAATACGATAATCAATGTATCATCTATATCATTAAGAAAAGCAGAGTAATCGGTTCTGTCTAAAGGACAGAACGCAATTGCTCCAAGAACCATTCCGGTAGATGTCATAATAGCGAGTGTAGAGAACAGCTTCCGAAAACTAGCACAAGAACAAGCACATTCAGTACGATATAAAACGGTGAAAATACTTCACAGCTCTAAACCATTAAAATCCAACTTGTCAGCCGCAGATAGAACACCCATATGAAGCCTCAATGACTAACTATGAAAAGATGTTATACTTCTACTTGCAGGTAAACGAGATGCAACGGTGGGCATGGACAAGAACAACTACATAGAGAAAACAGAGACATTACTTCAGAATGACAGCTATAAGACAATACGTAAGGATCCAACTAGGAAAATTGAAAGAAAAATTTGCAGTCTTATTAATGCTTTGAATTTACCACACCTAGAGAAGAAAAAATTGAAGCCAAGCGTTTCGAAGATTCTTTGATTTTACTTCCAAAAATACATAAAGCTACTGTACCATTACTTACCATCGTCAGTGCAATAGGTTCTCCATCTTACAAAACAGTTAAATATTTAGCTAATATCTTAAACCCCTTCACAAGACAATCTAATTCTTATATCTTATATCAAAACATCTAAACACTTCGTAGCAATTCTGAAAGATGTTACTTTAGATCCCGGTAATATTTTAGTCAGTTTTGACGTTGAATCCCTGTATCCCAATACAAAGAAGAAATAAATTAATAAATAAAAACAGAATTAGTATCAAAGGTTGTAGCTGGTATTACCTACTTTCTGCTTTTTTCCAGTTGATTACCTTCCTTGGATCTTCCGTAGACTGTATCCCTTGATCTCAATTTTTAATGGCTTTTAAGTTACAGTAAAATGATCGCCATTACTGTAGAATACGTATATTTAAAACACACAACGTTAAATTTGTTACAGAACCCACCTACAGTAGATACTTAATATAAACTGTATAACAATTATTAACAAATATTTAACTTTGCACAAAGTGCCCAAAACCGAAGAAACCGGACATTTTTTGACCATCCTTGATGCGATTTCAATACGGAATCTACATCGTTAAATTACGCGGTGAAAATTAGTAATTCCGCCGTATTCTACAACATACTCTCGAGTCGGTCATTGCTCCAGACAGGCTTTTTCTTTTCACCGGCGCATAGCTTCATCCAAGGATTCTCGTGCCCTGAAGCGTTGTCGATTGTCACTAAACTTTGAGCAGGTGGCATAGCGTCAACAAAGGTAGAACAGAGAAAGTATTTAAACTAAATTGCAACTAAACTAATACCGACGCTATCCTATCTAGACATTGATTAGAAAAGGACATATTTCTAACGTCTTAGTCAACGAAATAGATCAATTTTTAACTTCAATAATGGATGCCAGTGCAATTTTAAAAATTGTCAATTTTTCCGAAATCTAAATTGAACCCTATCTACCCCTATTCAAAAAACTGCTTAAACTATGAATGCTAAAAATAAAATTCAAAATGCCCCAAATCGAATTCAAAATATCAAATCTCAACTTCGAACTGAACATCTTAATGATGAAGAACGCGAATTAATTACAGAATTTCTCTAAAATTCGAAGATATATTTTATCTCACATTCACTAATAAGATTAAACATCAAATTGACACTGACAAGGTCAAGCCTATATTCACTAAAATTTACAGATATCTTCTTAATATATTGGTCATTTAATTACCCAAGGAGTTAAACCAAATGCAACAAACGTATTTAAAACTTTCCTGAACTCCTAACACTGGAACCTGTGGTAAAAGATAGATCAAAATACAAGAGTTCTAACCACACTACACCACAACACGTTCTGGACGCGTGTTTCGCTAACCAAGTTAGCATCATCAGCAGATGATATAAACTCTGAGTTTAGCAATTAATGTCACATGTACCTGCTATTCCAGGTACATACAAAATTATACATGTTTAGCAGAAAGTACAAACACTGCCAATTTTCTTTATGATCGCTTAAGTTTTTGTAACAATTTTCAATATATAGGAATAATGTGACACGCCAAATTTTAAAAATACAGTAGCGACGTTGCCACATCTTTAGATTTTTCTATATATGTCCCATAGACATTAGGTAAACGGGTTTTTTATATAAAAATATATGGCTGAGGAATTTTTATAAGCAAATGGTAAAATATTGTTTGAATAATGTATTATTATAGAATCCGCCTAAATGTTGATCGAGGGGAAGGTTTTTTATTGAAGCTAAAATGAAGTACCAAATGTTTCACTGATCCTCTAAAATAAATAAACTATATCAAAAATAGTTTTTTTTTCTTAAGATCGATTAAAATATTTAAAAATACAAATTACCCACAATCTCCTAATTACTCTCCTACGTGCACTAATAACCACTGCAAATAACCCCTTAAACTTGGATACAATTCTTAGGGCCAGTATTTTCATCCCCAAATAACTTTGTTCTTGGAATATTTACGCTGGAAACGATTGTTGGGGCAATTGTAATCATGGAAAATATCCACCGAATAAAATTATACGGAGATGTATACAGGATGGAAATTTTAAATGGAACGCTGCTTATAGCGGATCCGGGAATAAGATTTCTCTAAAATCCTGAAATAGGTATCCAAAGATTTTTTATGGGCTTCGTTTTTGTCATGTAAACAAAAACTGGGGCCCCAAAGGAGGGAGCAGCCCTAAGCAACTTTTTTTTACAAATTGGAAGGCACCTTTTGTGGCAACTTTTTTGAAAGCTTAATGAAAAAGGAATTAGGCCATTCATTTTTTTTTGACATTTATTAAAAACCAATTTTTAAATATAATAACATTAATAATAACAATAAAACTCAAATCTTACCTTTCTAGTTTAAAAATTGTTGAAAATGTGCCCCATTAACTACCAAACGATGGTAGAATTCGTCCCTTACCCGTACCAAAACTTCTGCCGCGATTAAACGCAACTCTTGCCTTCAAATCTTCTAAATTTTCAGGTCTGGTTACATAGACCGTTCTTTTTAAATCACCCCATAAGAAAAAATCTAGGGGTGTCATATCCGGGGATCGGGGCGGCCACTCTATAAATCCTCGCCGTCCTATCCACCTTTTTGGAAATGCAACATTTCAGAACTCTCTTACATTTCTTGCAAAGTGGGGAGGGGCTCCATCCTGTTGAAAAAATATCATTGGATCCTTCCATTATTAGGGACTATTGTTTGCGGTATTAAAAATGTTTGGAGAATATTTAAATAGAGGTCTCCATTTGTCCTCAAAAAAGAATGGACCAATACAGAATAATCTGTCTCCTATTATTCCAGCCCTAACATTCCCTTTCCCTTTACGCTGTGAATGACATTCAACAATCCAATGAGGATTTCCGTCTGCATAATACAGGCAATTTTGACGATTAACCTAAAATGGACGTTAGTTAATAGGACTTAATAGGTTTGGAGCTATGATTCTCAAAGTGGTCGAAATCGAACCAAATGGTCGCTTTCGTCATGCATAGGGTCCTTGCCAACGAAAAAGGCATTTGGGGGTTCGTGAGGTGTAAATAGGGATAAACTTACAATAATTGCAACAATTCATGAATTTATGACATTGTACCTTACCCATTTGAAGCCAAATGTTAATCAAAACAATCGATCAATTGTTATCAGAACATCAGGTTAATTCCTCTCATTAACAACATTATTTACTTTTCATTTTTTAAATTTTCGAAGCTGATATTTTTTCTCTGATTTATTTTGTCAAAATAAAAATATTCGTTTCATTTGGGTATGAATTTTAAGAAAGCTAAAATTGTTGCTTTTTTTTGTCCATCAAAATATTCACAATGTGTAAGTTAATATTGCCCTAGTTTTTGTAATAAACAAAATAATACAAATTAGTCGTTTTACTAAAGCTATAAATAAAACTGTAATTACTTTCTTGCAATAAACCGTTCTACAAAAAAAACCTTTTAATGTGAGGAGTGTTACTACTGTCGGCTGTGAAAAAAACACATTTGTCGTTACACAGTTTAGTACAATTTAATATTAAGTAAGCGGGGAGTCTACTGCAAAAAAATCGTCAAATGATTTATTGGACAAAAAATTTGCGAAATTCTTGTTTAGAGGTTCAAGACTTTGCCCAATGATTGCCTAGAATAAGGCTTAAATTCCTTTGAAACATAAATACATTTCTGTTTAACTTTCAAACTTACTTGACCCTCTAAAGTAAAGGCTGCTTCGTCAGAAAAAAGTATCCAATCTATTTTAATTTGTCGGTTGTCCAATGCGGCCATCATGACTTCGCAAAATTCTACCCTTCTATCTAAATCATCCTCCAATAACTCTTGTACTGGCTGCATTGTAAATGGTTTTATGCTAGCAGATTTTGTGATATTTAACACTATTTTTTAGGATCAATATTGTGGTCACGAGATAATTGGCCTGCTGGTATAGTTGGGTTTTCTTGATAACTCAAAAGGATATCTAATTTAGTCTCATCTGATACTTTTGGGGTTCTTTTTCGAGGAACATGTCTTACATGACCCAAATCTCTAAATTGCTTTTCAATTTTGCTAACTGTACTTCACGCCAAAGGAGGTAAATCTGGATGACATTCATGAAACAAAGTTACAACTTTTTCTTGACTTCGTTTTCTTTCTCCATACCCGATCAAACGTTTCAGTTAAATACATCTTTAAAGAATGATCAAAGATTTACACATTTTAAATTACTTTACACACAACGCAATTAACGTTATTAAAAGCGTATGATGTAAAAAGTACCTTTGTTCGAGGCGCAATATCAAAGAAGTGTATAAAATTTTTACTTTTCTTCCGTAAAAAATGCAAATACAAATTAAAGTTAATCTATTTATTTATTTACTAAGCACTCTTTATACAGTGTTTGTATCGGCATTTTAAAAATTCGTTACTGTTAGTAATAAAACGACTCGAGTATCATCCTAATCGTAATTTATTAACTACGCTACAAAACACTGGTTCTTAGCAACTAAAATACTTCGATACATAAATGGTACTTAAAATTGCCGATTTTTTGCGGATGGGAGCATACAGACTCCCCGATCGACCCGCGCGGCGTTAGATGGTTCAAGGTTCAATCGCAACGTTCGACTACTCGTTAGAAAATCCGGTCTGCCACCACTCCTTGCGCTGTTGACATTGCCCCAACCAGTTTTGCTTACACTTGATTCATTCTTTAACAGTTACTATGACAATACAAATTGCTAAGCACGGCCGCCTACTTAAAACTTTTACTGGTGTCGTTCAAACGATGGACTACTTCCATTAAACATACATTGTCTATTTCTGTTACGTCATTGCATATCCCTTGGCCAACTATGATCTTGGTTTTGTTTTTTACATTGCACCATCGAGGTGTACCTTAAGATACTAATACTTACTCCGTTTCCGCATTGCACTCATAAACTACTGTACATTAACACATCTTAGTAGGCTGTGGCCAGCAGCCATATGGATCCACAATGACGTCAGTTCCGCGGCAAAAGAATTTAGGGAACTAGTCTATCCTGGTGCCGTTGACTGAAGCAACGCTGGTGTCTAGAATTATTGAAGGTTAATGCATGTCTTATAGAGCCGACGTATAAAATATGTAAATTCTTGAAAAAATGCATTGGCGTTTAAAACCAAACTTTAGCTACTGCGAGCAATGTGTGAAATAGTCATTCGGGTATGGTCATAGTTTGGAAAATTTGGGACATTTGAAGGTCAGGATTGGGGCAGAGATACGTTTAATCGCGCCAAAAGTTTTGGAACGGGTAAGGGAAGAATTCTACCATCGTTTGGTAGTTAATGGGGCACATTTTTAACAATTTTTACACTAGAAAGGTAAGATTTGAGTTTTATTGTTATTATTAATGTTATTATATTTAAAAACTGGTTTTTAATAGATTTCTGACACGTTTGACAGATGTCAAAAAAAATATTAATGGGAAATTCCTTTTTCAATAAGCTTTCAAAAAAGTTGGCACAAAAGGTGTCTTCCAATTTTAAAAAAAAGTTGCTTAGACTCAGTTTTAATTAACATAAATAATCTTTGGGTACCTATTTCAGAATTTTAGAGAAATCTTATTACCGGATACGCTATAAGCAGCGTTCCATTTAAAATCCCCACCCTATAGATTAGACTTCAATAATATAATCGAAAATGTAGTCAGAAGTGCAATGCATAATGTTTTAGACGCATTTGATGGTGAATATTTTAACGTATTCTAAAATAACTCATGATGAATATCAAATTGAAAATGTATAAAAGAATTAAATATCAGTAACGACTTCTGTAATTAAAAAATGTAATGCTGCAATTCAAAAATTACAAATCTAGAAAGAAACATTTAATAATTCTTTTCTGATTTCTGATTCAGTTAAGTTCTATTCAGTTCAAGTCGCTATCCTAGATTTGTGTGAATCACTAATATACTCTCTACAATTTATATCCAATACCAATATTGGATAGTCGAACAGGTCATCCATTACCTGTCACAATGAAATGTTAATCAAGATATGTCATTACCGAAATAATCAGCAACAACACCCTATTAAAGATTCAACCTGAATGCAATACTTTTATTGGTATCACAAGACTCCATGCTCAACACAAAATTGATGTCTACGACAATATCACCTACAACAGTAATCCTGTAAATGATTCCTTATAACTGTTTTAATCGTTTTGAGAAAACTAACCTTCCAGAGTTAAAACCATTAAAGCAAAACAAAATCAACATAGAAGATTTAAACATAGCCCAACATAAATTAAACCAATACTCTGATAAATTAGAGAAGCTAATACAATAACTATTGATCAACAAGCATATCCATACGATCGTTCTTCTAGTCCTTTTGTAGATATGCTGCAAATGCCGTAAGTGAAAAAGAAGCTTAAAAAGTGAAATAGCCACAGACGAGATAAACAGCCATGGGGCCACAAGACTAGCTGAATCAGCAAATATGCTGATTGAGAAGAGATGATGCAATATGAAGTTTCAAGTAAACAGCACCTGACACATCGTCACTTCTTAACTTCAATTTAATAGTTAAAAGTCACATTTTTTATATTTTAATATTTTTGGAGATTGGGGAGACCTATAGATCTCATCCTTTTTTTTTATTGCAAACTGTAAAGTAAGTAAATACGTTTTTAAAAAGTGAGTTGTGAAAAACCACACGTGACATACATATCGCATATATTTGGCTACTTTTACTTTCAATACTCAAACATATTTCTTAAAGCGTTTATTATTGTATTCTTATTCTAGAGATAAATGAACTATATATAATTTGAAATGGCATCTCTACAAATAACTTGAGTACAGTTGCTAAAATCAAAATGATGACAGTCTCTACCGGAGGCAACTGAAACAAACAAAAATGTAAGTTAATGACACTGAAAAAAATAATAAAAATGCTTATTTGGTTAAATACACGCAATAAAAATCATAATTTAAAAATTCACTAACAAGATTTTCTAATGACTTTTTTGTGTATTGACACAACATAGGATATGAATCCGCGTTCATGTTCGTCAAAGTGTAAACTATTTAATCGTCCAATAATCATTATGTTAGGTTCCTATTAGCAGAGAAGTTCAAAATTAGTTATTGCCTCTTAGCAAAATCCGTGAATCGTTAGCATACATGGGGTATTTACTGTTATCATACATGGGGTATTTACTGTTTGTGGCCTTTCGTCAAGCGGTTCCGTTCGATTCGTTGTGCGGCGATACCATCTTTTGAGCGAACAATCAAGTAGGCTTTGATCTCGGGGAACCATTCGTCCGAAACTAATATTTTGTTTTTTTATATGTTTTCAGACATTGAAAGGCATGAAATAAACATTGAGTGCGAATGAAATATTCGTCAATCCGTTGACTCACCCATTCGTCCATTCACATGAATGGACGAATCGAATAAAATAATCGAACGGACAAATCGAACCGAATAGTGAGTAGCGTGCTTTATTTTCATGGAGGAAAAAATTATCACATTCGAATTTTACTAATACTAATACTTTAGTACTAAATATCTTTCGCTAATTCAATAAACACGAGACACCCTCAAAAAGTTATAAATGATCTAGTAATCAGCTAAGTAGATTTTTAGAATGCCCAAAACAATTATTATTTCAGGCCAACGAAAAGCGAATACTACTCACTATTCGTCCATTCATCCATTTGTCCGCATAGTGTGGATGGTCCAGTTCTTTTCAGCCAATAATGAAGTAGGCTCTGATCTTCGCGAACCATTCGTTCGAAATTTAAAAAAGTCAACAAAATGGTAATTCCTACCATATTAATAAGACCGTAAACATAAAAAAAGAAGTTAGTTCAAATACTTTATTGGTATTATAAAATATGAAAGGTGCTTACAAACTATAAATATCTAATTATAGAGTTATAAAAATTGAAAGAGTACCAAATGATGCATACAAATCCATACCTGAAGCAGCCGGCAGTTCAGTAGTAGTAAGTCGTAGTAGTGATGGTGGCAGATCTAATTTGTCTCTTAACAAAGATCAAACGTAACAAATCAGTGGGTGGTGACAAAATCACACACATAAACAAAAAAAAATTATTTAATTACACATTTTGTTTGTTTACGTGTGACTTTCTGTTACCAAACATCTACACAAAAATATGTGTGTGCTAATAAACATCAGACGTAATTAAAAAAAACATTTATGTTATAATAGACATCATCCGGAACAAAAAATCTGTCCTGTCAATTTCTTTTACTCGTAATATTTCCTTTTATTACGAATAGTGAAGTGTGACCCAGTTTAGTTTAGTCTATAGTTATTTAGTAATACATTATTATCTCTACCAACCTTTTACTAGTTTTTACCTTTGCCATACTTGATTTTTGATATAATTTAAAATAAATTAAATAAGTAGTTTTTACATTGATATCCGCTGCCACTTTGTTTTGTCATGTTTAATTCGTACCAGTTTATCTCTATTCACATTACATTTTTCTGCAAAATTAAAGTCAAATGAATAAGAAGATTTTTTATATTGATTTTTTAAAACATTTTATTTGGCCGCCATTTTGTTACGCCATCTTGAATTCATACAACAACTTTACGAGTTTATCTCTGTATCACACTAAATGCTAGCACAAAATTTGAAATTAATCTAATAAAGAGTTTTTCAGGCTGATTTTTTTAATATTTCACTAGGCCGCCATTTTGTTTTGCTATCTTTTGACCAGCTGTAATGTAATGTAACACTCGATTTTTCTCCAAATTTGAGGTAAATTGGATAATTAGTTTTTTAGTAATATATAATTGTTTTAACATTTCACTCTGCCGCCATCTTATTCCGCTATACAAGTTTTTTACCAAAGTATTACTAGATGTAACAAAGTTTCTAAATTTTTCAAATATAATTACGTGATCAGTATAAATTTCTTTACTTCAGTCATGAAAATACGATTCTTTTTCATATATGGTTGATAAAATAGATCACATCGATAGCGCACAGCGCAATACTCCTGTGTGCCAGTGTTACCAGATGCGCGAAGACAAATACTTATATCTTAAAGGTTAAAATTATCTTATTTTATCGTACAATTATCTCATTATGTTGAATAGCTGTAAACTATCTGAAGGTGTGTATTGTTCCGTATCTCCTTTCACATTTCGCAAACTTAGGGATAGAAAGAAATATACAGAACTACCAGGTTTTAAATAATTTGACCATACCAGGAACAATAAAAAGTACAGTGGGTTTAAATAAAATAAGCCAATATTGCCTCCTTTTGTTAGTCACCATTAGCAACTATCGGATGGCGCAGAGAAGAACTATCCAACTCTGTCCGACAGGTGCCGGTTGTGACCAACAAGTCTTTATAAAAACTTTTTGTTTTGGAACACTTACTAAACGGGTTTTCCCGAAGTAGAAATATATCTTAATCGTTTTTGAACTCAAAAACGTTAGTTTGAGCCGTTTCTGAGAAAAAGTATCGTACCTTTGTTAATTAGCTCATTGGTACCTATTTAGTATAATTACTAATAGAATAGAATAGAACTTAAATATTTTATTGCATATAAAAATTACAAAACATGTATAAAATACATAACATTTAACATTATAAGCTTAAACACATTGACTTTATGTTAAAAACAAAATATAGTTTAAAATTATACTTCAAAAACTAGACCAGTGTTATCGTTGCTGTCTGCTTTTTGGTACAAATTAGCAGAAATCATCCGATTTATAAAATCATTGGTTGGTTTTTAGTTTCCATCTCGTTTTCTTTTTTTTTCTATATTAGGGAGTTGAACTCCTCTCTGCTTCAGTCTACTTCCGATACTTGACATTTCCATCAAAACACGATGCTTTTAAAAACTTGTTATACCAACTATATTCATGCAAAGTTTGAAAGCAATGTTTCCAAGGCTAGACAAGTTATAGATTTTTTATATGAATCAGACTCATATTTTCCATAGTGCAACGGGCCGACCGCTAACGGAAATCACCTATTTAAGTTTTAGAATCCAACGAACGAACGGCATCACTTCAATGTTTGCTTCTCGGTCGAGTGGAAGTACCAGTACCAGGCAAGCCAGATACGCGATCGCCGAAATAAGACCTCAGAACCGGATTTGGTGGAAATTGTTTCTTTTACAGAACATTTTTGACCGATTCAGCCTAAGTGTTATAGTAAAATTAATAAATATAGATCCGGTTAATAATTGTACTTTCTAAAGACGTAAAATTTCTGGAAAAGTTGTCCACTCCATATATGCTATCCCCGCGGCATTAAGTCTGTATATTTTTCGGCCTACTTAAATAATAAAATATTTCTTTACTGTTAAAGCACCTCAATCTATTTTGATACTAAATATATTCATTCAATAAGGTAATAAAAATTTTATCAGAACACAACAACTAGTAACTACATTCCAACTCAAGATCAATGATAAAAGAGAAGTCAAAAACCTTGATAAATTCAGTAAATTTCATTAATACACGACACGAAAAACTCCTCAGATAGTCATATATCAGTAAAAATCTTTATAATTCTCCGAGGATGTCTCTAATTCCCAAAATCTTAATAAAATTCCACATAAATCCCCGTATATCCAGAAAAATGGCATTAATAGATACTGGGGTTTAAAAACCTTGTAAATTTTTTTTGGAGTGATCCACCTCTACTCTCGATAATATTATAATACAGTCAGAAGTGTTAATAAAACATTTTACAACACTTATTCAAATCGCCTAATACATTTATTTTTTTCAACATATTTTTTTGCACGTTACTGGCTTAATTAATGATTATTTATTTGATGCCCCACGTTCCCAGTCCTAAAGTCAGGTGATCAATGTGCCAATTTGTTCGCCATATTGGATTTTTACCAAAATGTTACAAAGTCATCCCCATGTGACCCTTAATTTTTGATCAAAGTTTGAAGTCAATTCGAGCAGTGGCGGCTCGTCAGGGTAGACCTCTGAGGCCGCGCCTCACCCGCAAAATAAAGGAAAAGAGAATTTTTTTATATAACTTTTTATCTATTACCAATTAGAAATATACTTTTTAACAGTTTTACAACATAATAACATTAAAAAAAAAACAAAATATAATCCCATAATAAATATTTTAGAAAATAAATTCTGACCACATCAAAAAACCGACCGTGCAATCCGTGCAAACCCATTCCTAAAGAAAGTGCTCTGGAATGGGGCGAAATAATTTTAGCTTGGAAAGTTTCGACTTCTGACCTATTTATCAACGGCCGGTGCCGATGCCGGCGAGTCACCTGATTACGACAGAGCGGGATGGCGATTGCCGATGCACGCGTTTTCTATTGCATTCTTGCGGCAATAAATCTGTAGCTTGGATATGCTTTTATTGGTTATTTAAATCACATGACTAGCGAAATATTCCAACGGCTTCTTTTCAGGTGGTGCGTGCGGCTGAGAAAGAAATAGGAAATAGATTGCGATAATCGCTGATTGAGGGCGTTCTGTCTTTTAAGGTGAATAAATACGCGTGAGTAAGTTTTTGTTTTGTTTTGATTTGGTAAGTTGGACCGTTCCATTTTTTGTATTTGCTTTTTGCTTTTGAAATGAATTCTATTCACGACATTATTGCTTCATTAATTGAAACGCCTTTTTTAAGAAGAAGCGAAACTGAAAAGAAACAGATATTAGGTAGCCGTCCGACGCCGAAAATTTTAGCAATATTTAACGATAAGAGGCAAGGTAAAAAATATTCAAGAACTTTTCAAATATCTTGGTACGAAACTTATAGGTGGCTATGCGGAAGTATTTATAAAGAAAGCTTATATTGTTGGCCTTGTATTTTATTAGGTTGCGTCAAAAATAATTGGAGTTCAGGGGGCGGATATTCGGATTTAAAAAATTTTTCACGAGCAGTAAAATCGCATGAAAGTTCAAGAGAGCATATTAAAAATTCGGTAGCACTTACAAGACTGAAGCAAAATAGGGCGACTATTGCGGATGCACTACAAGAAAATGCAAGTCTTAATAAAATTGTTTATAATGAAAATGTTCGAAAAAACCGTTTATTATTAAATTATTTAATTGATGTTACTATTACTTTGGGTAAACAGGACTTGGCATTTCGAGGTCATAATGAAACAACAGATTCTTTTAACCGTGGCAATTTTAAGGAAATATTTGCATGCTTAATAAAAAGAAATGCCGAACTTACTGAACATTGTGCTAAATTTAGTCATATTTTTACGGGACAATCTAAGACTATACAAAATGAACTAATTGGTTGCATACATGACTATATTCAAGAATATATAAAAAAAGAAATCAATGACACCGATTGTTGTTTTTTTGGCGTAATTGCGGATGATAGTACTGATATAACAGAAAAATCACAGTGTTCGATAACAGTTAGGTATGTGACCAACGGATCTTTAAAAGAAAGATTTTTAGGATTTTTTGACGTTAGCTATAATAGAACAGCAGAGAGCTTTTTTCATTTAATACAAAACAGCTTAGAGCCTTATGACTTTAAAAATAAATTGGTCGCGCAGTGTTACGATGGGGCTAGTGTTATGGCAGGTGAAATAAATGGGCTTCAAACAAAAGTTAGATCTATTGCTCCTTTAGCTATGTTTACTCATTGTTGCGCCCACAGATTAAATCTAGTTTTACAACAGGGAACAAAACTGATTACCCAAAGTCGTATATTTTTTGCCACTTTATTAGGAATACCAAATTATTTCCACCAATCACCAAAACGGTCTTTTGTGCTTAATCAGATAGTAGGTAAAAGAATTCCGCCAGCTGTAGAAACGCGATGGTATACACGGTCTAAAATTTTAAACTTAGTGGCTAATGAATGGGACAATTTAATTATAGTATTTGAAACTATTATTAATGACTTAAGTTCTGGAACAGAATCTATTAATGGTGCAAAAGGATTTCTAAAGCATTTTAATGATTTCGAATTTTGCCTTTTAACGCATATTTATAAACAAATTTTTAGTTGCACTGATGTACTGTTTCAAATATTACAGTTAAAGCATTTAGATATAAATTACTGCATTTCGCAAATAAACCTTGCCAAGCAACGAATTATTGAATTTAGAAACGAGGACCATTTCAAAGAACTTTTCAATATTGCTAAAAAAGCCACTATTCTGCCAACTAACACACGTCGAGGGCAATGTTCTAGCGACTTTGATATTTTTACTAAATATAAAATATTATATTTCGAAATAATAGATTGTATAATTCTTCAATTAGGGACGCGGTTTGAAAATTTAAATAATTTAAATTTCTTTGCTTTAGTCGATTGCACAAAATATTCGGAATATGTTAAATGCTTTCCAGACGACTTATTAAATAATTTATTAAAAAATTATCCAAACATTTTTGACAGAGATAGATTAAAGAATGAGCTTTCTGTATTGTATAGGGATGAACAATTTTCAAATTTAGATGTCGAAAAAAGTCTAGCTTTGTTATTTAAAGATTTTAAAGCAATTTTTGCGGAAGCATATAAGCTTTTTAATTTAGTTTTAACTATTCCCGCAACAAGTGTATCGGCCGAACGAAATTTTTCATGTCTTAAACGGATCAAAACCTACCTAAGAAACACAATGACACAAGAACGGCTTTCGGGTTTAGCAATGATGTCAATAGAGTAGGAATTACTGTCAGAACTTAGTGAAGACCAAAACTTTTACGACCAAATTATAGATAAATTTGCAACCTTAAAAGACAGACGTATAGATTTAATGTACAAAAAGTCGTTTTTTTATCTTATTTCATACAACTATTTATTTTAAGTTTTAATAAACTAAATTATGTTTTTATTATCGCAATCACCGCTATATTTTAGTGATAGGTGTACATATTTTACTTGTTTTGTTTACTTTTTATTTACTTTTTTTAGAGTTTATTTTTTTAGTTTTTAATGGTTTAGTATTTGGCGATGACCTCCATTAAAAAAAAAGGTCAACGCGTCGCAGAATAATACCTCATGGGTGACGTGGAAATTTATTCACATTTAAACAAAATTAACCTCATGTAGCCTCACCCTTCAATATACTCACGAGCCGCCACTGAATTCGAGTAGTAGTTTTATTAGCTAAGCCGCGAACAGACAGACCGACGGAATTGAGAATACATGTTTTTCGTCATCTAGGAACCCTGAAACGCAAAGATATGAAAAAATCTCGGAAGGTGATTTATTCACGATTACAATTAATACTTCCCTTAACGAAGTACGTAAAAATTTGTGTTAACAAACTTCACCCTTAAACGAAAAAATAATGTAAGGTATGTTGAACGTAAAAAAACATTTATGTAAAAACAAGAGGTCTCACGTAAAAATACAGAAACTACATGTGGTTCGCAAATTTTAAAGAAAACTGTTCTTAGCATAAGAGCACGACGCGAAGTCGCATGTGTGGAAATACTGCAGCATTTTTTAAACCAGGCTGACTGGAGCGAGTTTCTAAGTAACGAAGTTAAGCAGCAGTAAATGAAGGCTTAATGACAGTCGAGACTGAAGCTTGTAGCACAAATGAGTAATCAGAGTAACGAGGGTGCCATTATGTTAGGAAGGCCGTTTGTTAGTTCTCGAACTTCAAATGCTAAAAGACCTAGACATGACTAAAGCGTCATATAATATTGCCAAAATTTCCAGATGCATTCTTCGGTTTTTATACAACAAATTAGGCTTGATTATACATTGAAAAGAAAGTAAAAAGTTGGTCACCTATGTTAAAATTGTGGTTTTATCTTGTAATTAGTAGTGATATTTAATGTGTAAAAGTTGTGGTATTACTGTCATTTGTACTAATATAAAAGATTCAGGCATACTTTCTAAAGCAGGTTTAAATTTAGACCAGGTCTCTTTCGCCGAAGACCTAAAATCCTGAAAGGCACGTTGTAGATGACACTCTTGAAGAAAATTCGCATGAAGTATTTAAATTACCGCCAGACCACGGCCAACACATTCCTATTGAATTGGTGTATGAATTTTGTAAGACCTATGAAAAGAACTTACTTTCCGGAGTTGTATCATCTTTAATCTTGATTGCTTTACAACGTTTCGACTAGTGTAAGACTCTAGTCGTTATCAAGCGTAAACTTGATACATTGTTTACTACTTTCAAAGTTTGAAGCTCGTTTAAAATTTATACCGGACATATGGACAAATTATTGTAATACATTTATTTCAGGCAATTGATGTGTATACCCGATTCACATTTGTTCAATGAGTCTGATGATTTTTTAATTGACATAATGAAGGTCTAGAAGGTACCATAATAGTAGTACCTTCAGAGAACTCTTCCAAACCACATATATATAACTCTCGAAACTCTTTGACCAGAAAGCCCACCTGCATTCGGGGTAACAAAGCCTCAACCTTATCCACTTTTTGCTACTTTGTCAATAATGAGAGTGTTTTTATATCTATAAATTGGTAATAATATTAGCACTGCAAGATTTAAATATATTTAACTCAACTATATTAAATATTTGCACACGTGGAATTTTGATAGTTGGGATGTCTAATATTGTTTTCGACATAACGCAATACAGCTGAAAAATTCAGCCAGGTTTAGTTAAAAGCTGTATATTTTAAGAGATTATGTTTTAAACAACAATATTAATCTTAGTATTTAAAATATTATCGATACAATTATTTATAAAACTAATCCTTAATCTCACTAAGCCGCCAAAACAATTAATAACTTACCATCATATAGTTTTTATATTCTCCAGCATGTCTGGTAATACCAACATTATAGAAAAAGACTGGAAATTGTATCAAATATACGCCATAAGCAACTTTTGTAAATATTTGAAAATATTTCCAAGTTAGAATTGGAGCCAACCAACCTGAAATGTAAAAAATATTAAAACTATTGTGACATAATATGTGTATTAGTGTGATTTTGAGATCAGCAATGCTAAGTTGGGGATCACATCCATTCGAATGGAACCGGATATGTCGCTCACTTCACACATTTAAATACAGTTTTATGCGAAGCATTTTTTAAGTTGTCCGGTTTTTTATTGGAAAACTCTCTGTTGTGTCTTTTACATATGGTAAGACTAGTTGTTGCTTTCATAATTTTTGTTGTTCGTTGTTCGAGAACCTTGTGCATTAATAGCTTTCTCTATGGTGCGATTTGTGTAGCCATTTTTCTTTATCGATATATTCTATATCTAGTGCATATTACCCTAAGTTCGTTTTGTCTCGTCTGTGTTTCAGTTAATCGCACGGATCTGGATATTAGGGTATTTGCCACAGCTTGAATTTGTGCTGGGTGATGATGTGATCTTGCATTTAAATATCTCTCTGTATGTGTTGGTTTTCTGTACACGGTGTATTCGAAATGTCCGTTATGCAGTTTTGTGACCAGAACATCTAAAAATTGTAGTTTGTTATTTTCCTCTAACTCTAGAGTAAATTCTGGGGTGTATTGAATTTACGTGAGTCAGAAATTTTTAGAACTCTGCATGACCATGTTGCCATATAATAAATATATCATCCACATAACGAATCCATAACTTGGGCTTTAAACTTGCTTTCTCAAGAGCTTCTTTCTCGAAGTATATCATAAATAAATTCGCCACTACTGGTGATAGCGAGGACCCTATTGGGGCACCATCCATTTGTTTATACATTTGCCCGTTGAATGAAAAATATTTTTAAAGTATTAAAGTATTTTTAAGGCAATGCTCGAGAGTTGTATTATATGTGTCTGGAAATCCTCGTTCATAGCAATCTTGTCCAATGCTTGGTCGATGGGAATACTGGGATATAACGATTTGACATCTAGGCTTGCTATGATATCGTCTTTTTCAAGAGCGATGTCTCGTATAATCCGAGTGAAATGCTCCAAGTTTTTTACCTCAGCTTTATTTCTACATCATCCGGAAACCGGCTATAAAATAAATTTCGATGGGTGTAGGGAGATTGCCAATATAGAACATTATAAGGCCAGAGTAATCCGAGAAGCCATAGAAATTGAAAAACAAGGTGATTTGCATAAAAAGGACGAATCATCAACAGTATGAAAGACAATAATCGACAAATCTAAAATCGCAAAAACTCAAGAGCAATTAGCGCAACAACAACAGCACCATCTGAAAAACATAAATAACGACCAACGGTCGCGCAGGTATAACCTTCGGCCCCGGGTGGGGGTATAAAAGGAAGCGTCGCAGTCACCAACACTTCACTCTTCTCACATCCGAATGATGTGAGAAAGAAAGCTTCGAAAATGCCAAATGTGATTTTGGCGAAACGTCAGCAAAACTGTTTTTTTTTTCAGAACGACAGTAATGAACGGATGTATACCCGGAATGAAAACACATTGTATTTTTCCCTCCGTGAAGGACTAAGAAACTAAGAATCAACATATATATATATATTTATATATATATATATATATATATATATATATATATATATATATATATATATATATATTATATATATATATATATATATATATATATATATATATATACAAAATAACAGTTATAAGTTAAGTCAGCAATTATATCGTCCTTAAGCAGCGTTCAAGCGCTGAAGAAGCCGGTTTTATCGGGATTGCCATAATTTGCATATCTGGCATAAAAAAATCCCCATCCAATAGTACAGACAAGGCACCAAGGTACATAAATAACATGTAGGCGGGAAATATTGGGAATCATCTCATTGAACCGTTCTTTTTTAATATAGACTGAACGGAGTCTAGTCTTTGCAATTCTTGCAACAAGACTGATACGGTTTATTAGAGAATGTGTCCTTTGAAGTTAGAAATCAGATGTAGTTTATGCATGACGGTGTACCGCCTCATTTTAAGAATTTAATTTGCCAGCACTTATCAAATACTTTTGGTAATCGATGGATAGGTCGAGATTTAGGTTTCTTTTTATGGGATATTTGATAAGGCTTGTATATTCGCCGCCAGTTTAGACCAGAGAAGACCTGATAGAAGGAATCCCAGAATATTGCTTAAAATACAATGAGAAAACATCCGTCAGTTAAAAAAATGTATAGAGGTACATGGCGCCCAAATCTGTTCAAGTAAACATGAAAAAGCACATTTTTAAGACTCTTAGGTGACAATCACACAGGATCGTCTTCAGTCGTAATCGATCGCGTAAAGCAAATGCTGTCGAGCAAAAATGTATGCTAAAAAGCGTCAGCACCAAGTGCAACCAGTCGTTTAATATTTGGCAGTTTTGACAGTGCGATACAAAACGTGTTATACAAAAACCTTACTAATTTTATCGAAACAGTATACAGAGTACTTTATTTTAAAAAGAACAGACTAAAGTATTTAAAAATATCTGTTTTCAGTTATTTAAAATGATATATATCAAAATTTTGGCCCAATGAGTCCGTTCCTGACTTTTCTGACGATGTAAAACGTCTACTGTAGTATGGTTTTATGAGTCGTTATAAGCTACACAAAATATTAAGAGTTTATTAAATTATTAATTAATTAATATTAGTCGGTTCAAAAGTTATGCCGAAAAGGTAAATCGCTGGGTACCCCTTTTGGGACCTATATTTCTGTAAGGGGGCACTTTAGGCAATTTTTTTTCTATGACAAACTAGGTTTATTTTAACCTCCCCTGAGAGTAGGACATATACTTGCCTGACACCCTGTATAAGAAACCGAGAGAATTTTTATACAAATCTTGTAAAGTCTTGGTTTATGTAATACTTATAAAACTACATTTGAATTATTCAATCTGAAACAGAGATATTCGGTATTAAAAACCGTACCAACATTTTACTTATACTTAGCAATTGATCAGTAGTTTACTAAACTTATTAAGAAAATTGTAATTGTAATAATTTTGGTAATATATTGATAAACAAGTAGACCTAATCAAGTTTCTGGCAACACCGAACCAAATATTGTTGAGTGAGTGTTAATATTACGATTAAACGGCGACACTATCCATTTATGTGGCCAATTTATGAAGTAATGGATTAAATTTAAACACTTGTATCTGTAAACATATACAGTACTGAATGTCTGAATAGATTTGAGCCTTCTTTGATTCAAAGGGACAGGATAGATAGCTAAAACACCGCGTATTTCAGTATATTGGGAAAATTACTCATAATCGCTGTATAATGTGAGGATATTTGTTGTATGGGTATGGTAGAAGTGCCTCATAAAAAATCTTTTTGCCTCCACACAATTGCCTAGTGCGAACCCATAAATTAGATGCATGTCAGCATATTATTCGTTATAGGAATAATGCTCCATTCCTTAATTCTTGTGTACTCAATCAATCAGACAATTTTGACAAGTGTTGGCAATAACACATTGTTAAAGAAATAAAAGGGACTGGTGTTTTATTATAGTATTCAGATTTATCATTTCAATAACGTGTTACACAAAAACCTATTTTTTCGAGTAATTTTATCGAAAAAATGTAGAGTACTAATTTTTAAAGAGAATAACCAGTTTTCAACTCTGTAAAATGATTGACATTTTAGCCCAACGAGTACGGCGGCAAATTTCAATTTCCCTGACGATGTGAAACATCTACTGCAGTATAGTGTTATGAATCTTTACGGCTACACAAAATATAAAAATTTTATTAACTTATACCAGTCGCTTTAAATTAATTTAGTTGTTGTTATAAAGCCGAAAGGGAAAATCGCTAGGTACCTCTTTGCCCTGTACCTCCGTTAAGGGTCACTTTAGGATTTTTTTCTATAGCAAACAAGGGTTATTTTGATCTCCCTATATGCTCCCAACAGTATGTAATATACTATAATACTTACCGGATACCTGTATATGTTTTATTAATATTTAAGATCGTGCAAAATTTAAAAATATTCAACATGAATGTTCGTGAAAGAAATCACTTTTCACAGGAAAATTTGCAGTCTTATTTGTTAAAATTGTCAAATAGAGTAAAGATATTTTTTAAGAAAGTTTATACCAAAAATACTATAGAAAGAACCCAACTACAAGATGTTCTAACTAGGATATATTGAGGAAAACATTGATGTTCCCTTAAGTCAACAACAACAGAATTTTTGGTGCGGATTTCCATTAATTCGAGACAATTTACGAGGCATAGCATATACATTTGCTGGCAATGTCTCGGCAGGTAGTTGCCGACTATTTCAAATTGCTTCAAACTGTTCTGGAAGAAAATGACTTATTAGGGAAACCAAAGAACATCTTTAATATAGATGAGAGTGCATTACAATAAAATAACAAACTTGGAGCTTCTAGCGGCAAGGGTTCCAAAGCAGTTGCTTCAGTTACGTCAACAGAAAAAAATAAGACAATAATGATTGTTGCCCGCTTTACTGCAAAAGGTACGTTTCTTCCTCCGGTCGCCATTACGAAAGGGACAATTTTTGAAAAAAGAAATTACTGATGTGCCAAAAGTCGGCATACATAAACCCCGATTTATTTTTAAACTGGTTCAAGGAGCATTTTGTTCCGACGAAACTCGAAGGAAAAACTGTATTGTAGTATGCCAAAGAAAACGATGTAGTTCTGTTGTCTTTCCCTAGTTATTGTACTATTTACAGCCATTAGATCGTTCAGTATGTAAAGCGTTTAAGAATGATCTTAATAAACAACGTCAGTTGTGGCTAAAACATCAACCTGGAAGGCGCATTACCACCAATTTGGAGAGCTTTTCCAACTCGTGGGGAAAAACTGCTAATTCAGTTTCTTTAAGAAATGAAAAAACACCAAGTAGGTTATTGTATGAATTGCCTCCTATACCAAAACTGCAACAAAAAAATTAAACTCAAAGAAAAGCAACGAATAGAAGGACAACAAGGTGAAACTAAAAAAACATTTAGACAAAAAAAACATCAACAATATCTAGAAAGGGTGGAGGTATGATGAGAGGTAAGAGAGCGAAAAAGTAAAATAAAGGAAGCAACAAAAAGAGAATAAAAATTACAGATTGGAGCTCTTCTGATAGTTACTTCTTATAACTCTGACAATTCTTCGGGCGAAGACGATGATATCTTCATTGTTTGCCGAGAGTTTAGGAAAAACAACGAACTATGGTTCAGGTGCACTATATCTGGTCTATGGACACAAACTTTGTAGTGACTCTGACTCTGTTGAAAACATTGTCTGTGGCTTCTGTATGCCGAAGAAAGATTAATTTTATGTTTTTCTACTAAGCTTGGATTGTTTAGAAATAATTTTATGTACTTATTTTTAAAATTTAATAAACGGTACATTTTAAAAAACATTATTTTATAAGAAATTCAAACATTCTACACTTGCAGAAATTTTTTTATCTAAAACCCAGCTTAAATCTTAAAGGTACTACAAAATAAAAGAAAAACTATAGCAATCTCTTCTAGATTTACCCTACTAATGTACAAGAACTTACCACCAAATCCATTTTCTGTAGCGTAGATAATCCAAGCAATAGCAACACCCCATGTATACGGATAAAGTGCACCATATATTGCCGCTTCAAAGTTATTATATTCATATCCTTTAACTGACATACTGACTGGCGCAAACCATGTTGCAAAACCAACACTGTACATCGAAATCCATATAAAAATTAAGGTTTTCTGAAAGTAGAGATATTATCATTTCTAAAAATTACATTCTCGAAAAGCACAAAAGAGTATTGAGAGTACAATTTCTCTTGCAATTATTCTAGGTTTATTGTATCTACATAATGATTAACAACACTTAACAGACATCGTTAGATCTTAAAATTTAGAAATCTGACCTTCGAAAATGACACCTTGGATGGATTTCGTAAAAGCCAAGCAAGTAATATTCCCATAAGGTAAATCGTTATTCTATGAGTAGGTAAAATATAGGAGAAGTCGGCTGTGTTGAACATTCTAGATATCCTAAAAACAGGAAATATATAGATATGCTGTGCTGTTATATTGATATACTTAAATGGAATATTTTATTAATACTTGATAATTTAATAAGATTAAATTACCATTAAAACATCGTTCAATCGTTCGTTATTTAACATAGCGCGGATAATGATGCCGCGAGACGAGACGGGACTAAGGGTTCATCTCGTCTCGTCTCGAAATGTTGGTGGAGATGAGACGAGATCAATACCTTGTCTCGTGTAGTCTCGAGAAATCTCGTCTCGACTTTAATTATATTAACCTGTCTGGTTAAAGGTTAATATATATGTTCAATGAAGATGAAGTTTTAGCTATAAACACTAACAGTGTATCGGTGAACCTCGCTCGTTTACAAATTGATACTCTATTGCACATGCCTGGATGTTAATACCTTGAAAATGCCTTCTAAATTTTGTTTGATAAATTTAAATGATCACAATATGTAATTTATAAAATAGGCGTAATTTTTTATCACATCTTTCTTGTAAAATTTATGATGTATTTTGTTTTTATCTCACATTTCAGTATTGTGTTATGGGATGTTATTGAAAATATTGTATCATTATCTTGTGGTACTGGTAAAGCAGTTTTGATTGCTTTTTCAGTCTCGTTCACTTCGTTTACTCCTGGTGGGATTGTTAAATAGATTGTTAATAGATAGTGAAGATTGATCATTTTTTTTGTGTGAAAATGAATTGTTGCTTTAATCGATATTAAGAGTAGATTATATATGTAAAATCCAACAAGTGCAAGCCCATATTTATTTATTGTAATCAGTCCGAATGGTGGGTAAAAGTCTGTACTTAACACGCTTGAGCGTCGTGTTAAAATAAATGTGTAGGACATATCTGAAAAAAAATCAATTGTCTTTGTCTTTTATTGTTGTCGTTAAAAGTTCAGAGGGCTCAAAATGATACATGGTTTCCTTCGTTCTGAATTTTTAAACAAATTTTTTTTCTGTAATTTTTACACAGCTTATATTACAGTAGCAGCAAAACAGTCTCATAGGTGCTGTTCTGGTAATTTAACCCCTTCTATGTATAGAATTCAGTTGATAGTGATACATCACCTAAGCTGTCGTAATATATAATTTTTGAATCATTCTTCCGATATGCCACCCAATTGTTCCAAATCCTCTTATACTATCCAAATTAATTTTAGCAGATTAATAATGTCTGGGACCGCGTCGAGGAAGTGAATCTCGCATATATAAACCTTTAAAATATGGCACTTCCATCTGTAATGCATACCTTTCTAGATCAATATTCCATAGTGGCCTTCGAGGAAGGCATTTTATTAGTTTTTTGAGTGGTTCATAAAATGTTCTTGTTGGTTTTAAATGCATTCCACCACCGTTCGAATTTAGCCGTAACACACCAGCTGTCTTTTACGTCGTTGCATTTTTTGCTGTTTTTACTGTGCACACTACTCCAGCCATACCGCCTGGCAAATATTGGTACTAAAGGTAATAACCCACCAAGGTTTCGTACAGGATAACTCTAGGTGTGCGTATTAATTATTTTCGTGCCGCAGCAACAGTTATTCTAAGTGTATTAAATCTGTATCTGTTTCAACAAATTTCTTATTACCAGCTTTAGCTAATCCAGCTCGAATAGGTTGTCGCAACGTTGCTTTCCTTTGAAACACTTCATTTTAGCTAATAGCGCCGAAACACCCATACAAAAACGTTGTTTCGCCTTCATAGTACTTGTTACCAACCAAGCAGATATTTTTTCCTTGCACTAGCGTCATTTGATTTTACTCTCTCCAAAGCACGTTGCTCAAATCGTGATCGGCTTGATGACGTGAACTTAAATTATTCTGGTTTTTTTAATAAACTATATCGTGTTTCTTACACGCTGCATTTAATGGGTTAATCCCCAAATCACCTGACGCTAATCCCTTTGTAAGTTTAATGCCTGGCCCACAATATCGGTACCCGTGAAGATGTAACTCAAGAGCAAGCCTATTAATTAAAGAATTCACTATGTCACACCCCGCCTTATTTGAATGTCGAGATCGTCCACTTCGTTTGACGACGTGGATTTGAATGAATATTAAAGCCATGCATGTTCAAAATACACTACCTTTTTTTGTAAAAATGCGTATTGTAAAGCTAAAACAGAAATAAGAAATAAATAATCTTGAATGGAAAGATTGAATCGATTGGCCATGTAGGGAGAAATGTAAGACGTCGGCACGGTCCTTTGTTGCCATTATCGATTTGTGGATTGCTAACAAGACCTTCTAATTGTGAAAAAACGAATGTTATGGTTACTTTGCTTACACACCCCTTAAAATTACGCTTTAAAAATGTTGACGTATATTCAAAATTGCTATATCAACCCAAATACGAATATTTTAGACAACAATTTCACACCAATCAAAGAATTTGGTTATTACTCTTTTAGCGATACAACAGATGCAGAACCATCCGATGACAAGCCAAACTTTATTTTCACATTTGATGACTTATTGTATGAAAAACAGGATGTTATACGGTCACATTTTAGTATGAGACGACATACATGTGGATAGTTTTTACCTAGCTCAAACCTACTTCCGAGTTCCCAAGCAATTAGTACGTTGTAATATATTAGATTTTTTCTGATCATGTATCACCACATATATCTTTCATACAATTTCAAGAGATGTGTGCTATATGTTGGAATTACAAGTATGGATTTCTAGTTATTGATAAAGATAGAGATTTAAATTCGGAAAGATATCACAAGGGTTTCGATAATATATACACAGAATAAAATGAGTGAGTGAATATCTATTTCAAAGTTGTGTGATACTCTGGTAATATCACCTTTACCATGAATAATGATATTGATATGAAATGTCAGTTGATCGGGGTTAAAATTCCTAGAAAACACTCTATCATTAAAAGGTACCTATTAAATGATGTTTTTAAGAAGCTAAGCTGCAAAAAACCAGTAGCCCGTATGTTTATTCGGGCTACTTGCTACAACGCGTTTTGGTACAAATGATTGAAAAGTTTAATTATGTGTTTTATCATATATTGTCACTAAGATATTTTCTTCAAAACATGTTGCCATTTACTTCATTTTCTTAATAATATATACTTTTCTTACCATCAATAATGTTATCGCTCTCCGATCAACAACCTCAACATCTTCGTTAAGTGCTTTATTAATTTCAGTAAATATTTGCTTCGAAATAAAAATGTAATAGAGGTGTGGAAATAAAAAAACAAATATAGTTCAGAATTCACCACACAATATTACTATTTATGAACAAGTTGTAACTGTAAATGATACCCTACCCACATACATAGCAAACGCGTCACTTAATAACAAGCACCCCCCACCGGGCAAACACATCTCAAGGTTAAACAACTTAACCTACAAAACATCCTCAAGGTCTTTTTAAAGTTAAACGTCAAGAACATCTCAAGGCTATCGAGGACATTCGAAGTCAAACTCAAGGTCAAACAACTTAACCCTCAAAATATTCTCAAGTTTATTTCATAGTCATGGTCAATGACATCTGAACGTCATCCAAAAGTCCATGGTCAATGGCATCTCAAGGTCAACTTGACCTTCAAAACATCAAAGTCAAATAAACCCAAGGTCAATGGGGTGAGCCAGCGGATAGCGTTACACTACTAACTCGCAATTCCACAATTTTTAATTAAAAATATATAAATGTAGAAGCTCTTTTTGAATGAAATGAATAATCGTATACCTCATTATGTTGTTACCTTAAAAATATTTACATGCAGTAGTTTGAAAACTACTAATTGCTTTTTATGATGGAAGAATTCTAATGACGAACAGGAATAAGCTAAAAAAAATTAGTACCATACTATAAGTAGTAAAAATGTTTTATAAGAGAATTTCTTAATACTTACGGAATTCCAAAATGAACTACGTGACTTAATTTGTAGTTATATGTGTTAAAAAATCTCAAAAATGTTGAAATTGTTGTAGTAAATCCAACTATGCATAGGCCAATTATTTTCCATTTCCATAACATAAAAACAAAAAATGGTGTAATTATAAAAAGCTGCATATCAATTCCTATTTGATGGGTATGCGTTAAACACTAAAACATAAAAAAAAAGAAAAAAGTAAGTTAATGCAAATATTTTTAGTACATCAATTCATTATTTAATTAAATATACTTGAATATGTATTATGAACCAAGACATAAAATAATTTCATAATAATAATCACCGAGAAAGAAATAAGAAGAACCACGTACGTCAACCTACAACTACAGTTGGGAAACCCCTAAGACTTTTAATTGTTTTAAATATACTAAAAATATTTATTTATTGTAATGTAAAATTGCGGCAAGGAAATTATTGCTAATATTAAGTAAAGGTTCAATTAATATAATTTTATTTCTAGAAACGATAAAATTAGCGTAAGGATTATACATACATGTAAACAGTATAAATCGTCGGATAAATCTAAAAAGAATGTAAAAAGTAATTTTTTGGAAATTTTAGTAATTTGTTCAAAATAAAATATTCTTTTCTAAAAATGTTTAGCGACTCAAAATAATATTATTATTAATTTATATATTTTATAATAAAAATAAAACCGGCAAACATAGTACTTCCCCATATATGTATGTTCGTCAATGGTTTTCTCAAATTAAGCTTCATAATAAATATTATAATTTGATCGCGTTTTGCCGTTTTTAAAAAATAATAATAGTTTATTAAAATTTAGTAATCATTTTTTAAGAGAGTTGTCAGTCGTTTCACCCTCTTAATTTAACCCTACATAAAGCAAAAAACTGCTTTTGTGAAAAAAAAATAAGTTTGCTCTGTTTTACAATGTTTTTTAAAAAAATCTAAGCATTATGGAAATAAAAACTATTTTGGGAATGCTTCTATCCCCTAGTTTACCACTACCCTGCATAGTAAAAAAAAATACAAAGACGTAAAAGAAACTTGACACGATTCATTGTTGGTTTTTTTTTCAAATCACCGCTTTAAAACAAAAAATCGGTAAATTCCGCCACACAGATATAGCATGTCCAAAGAAGTATGCAACAAATGGGAAACTTTTCTTATTATTCATTTCCCAGAAAATTTTATTGCTGATAAAACTTGAATGCTTGAAGTAATAAAATAGTTTTGTCACAACTTTAGATCAGATATAAGGATGTTCAAGAAATACGAAAAAGCGGATTTCAGAAAGTAGAAATTTCAAAAAAGTAAAATTTTTGTGGCGACTGTTTTGAAAGCTATCTATTAGTTATAGTGAAGGAGTTATTTAAATTTTTTTTATTTTCGCTTAATCTGAATATCAACTAATATGAAAAACTTTACTTAACTCTTATTTCGGATTTTTTCTGTTCTTTAAAATTACCCTAACAAAAATTTTATTTTTTAGAATTTTTAGTTTCTGAAATCAACTTTTTCGTATTACTTGAACATCTGTTTTCTTTGTATATCTGACCTAAAGTTAAATACTGTCAAAACTATTTTTTCTTCAAGTACGAACTTTTACCAAGTATATGAGAAAATATAGTTATAAAATAGTTACAAAAATTTCCATTTGTTGCATACTTCTTTGGGCACAATGTATAAAATAGTTTCTATATACATATAGTTATTTGGTAATAACTTTATACAAATTATATAAATATTAATATGTGTTACTTAATAACGAGAAAATTTTATTACGAGGAAAGTTCTGTTAAAAGGGCTTTACCTAGTTTTGTACCCAAGTACCCAGAAATTACCTCATAACCAAACTATCATATTACAACAATTTATACTAAATCTGTAAAGTTATTGTTAAATAAATATATGTAAATATAAACTGTATTATCTGTTTTTGGTGGAATTCGTTACAAGAGATATGAGTGGTAAAAGCCAATTTACCTATTTTTTAAATATTATTTTTCTTTGTATTTCTTTTGTATATATTTTCTACCGTTTTTGCTACATTTTTATAACAGGTTTCTCAAGCCGAAAGTCACCGTTCTCTTGATTAGTATTATTGCGCTTGCACAAATAAGAATTTATGACAATGCATCTATTTCATCAGAACAAAATATACATTTATCAGCTCCACAGCTTTTTGGTCCAGATCTAACATACCTACATACACATATACGTATATACAAACATTCAACCACTTCAAATGAAACTGTATCCTCGGTACTCCAGTATACGATTTTTTATTGTTTTTATTTATTTTTATTTTAATATTATAATTATTTTTTGAAAATTTATTCACAGAATCTCTAAAAAATCAATTATGACATTGATTATTTTAAACTCCGTAGAAAGAAGATCTTACTTATTCTAGGAAATGGAATTTTACCGAATTTTAAACATTTAATTAGGCCGCCATTTTGTCTAGCTATATAGTACTGACAAAACTTTAGCAATACATCCCTGTTTCACACCTCATTTCTCTGCAAAATTTCTTGTTGGATTTTTACCAAAATATTACCATACCATCCCCATATGACATAAGAAGTTTTTTAGCTATATCACGAACAGAGAGACACACCGACCGACAGAAATATAGACCGCGCGATAGACTGACAGACAGTCAAACCGACGGAATTGAGAAAACACGTTTTTCGGCGCTATGAAAACAATATTATTTTTGAATATTGGGCAGATTACTAGTTACATTTTTATTAAATTGTATTTATTTAACAATAATGCAATATTATTTGATACTTTTGGCTTTCCTTCCCTCACACTTTATCCAGGCTTAGGACTGGTCCAATCCCTGCCAGAACGGAAGTATGGAACGTGTCTAGAAGCCAACGGACAACAAAAACAATACTAACAACAACAATACTATGTAACAAAGAAAACTAAAAATTCTAATCTATAAATGTTTTCTATTTAAGATGCATCGATTTAGCCTTCAAGAGTCGATGAATCAGCAGTTTCCATTTCTGTCCTTAATATGCTGTTTATGGCAATTTTGATCCTCGCGATCATGTGTTTCCGGGTCGTTGGTCTATTTTTGTAACCAAACTTTTGATTCTTCCCATAAATAAATGTCCAAACAAGTTAAATCCGGAGACCTAGCCGGCTGAAGAAATAAACTACTCCTTCTAATCCAACGATGAGAAAACTACTGGTCGAGATAATTCCGGAGTTCGTTACTAAAATGGGCGGGACAACCATCATGCTGATACCACATGTTCATTCTAGTAGCGATGGTTACGTCTTCTAGCAGTTCTGATAAAGCGTTCATGAGAGATTGCATATAGCGTTCACTACTAAGGCTATTATCGAAAATAAAGGGTTCAATAATTGTTTCTTCGATAATTCCACACCAGACATTGACGTTCCAGCGATGCTTGGGGTCAACTTCACGCACCCATTGTGGATTGACGTCAGACCAGTAATGCATGTTATGAAGATTAACTCTTCCATTACTGGTAAACGTGACATCATAAGTCCATAATATTTTGGATAAAAAGTGCAGAACTTCATTTGATACATAATTATCATCCAATGTCAATGATTTATTCAGATTTCAAAAAACCTCAAGCATATTTTTTTCTTAATCCAATGAAAGTCTTTGGATTTAGATTTTTTCTTTTTTTGTCATTCCTTTCTGGTGTTTGTGTAAAACGGTTTAACATGTTTATATACAGATTTAATACCAGTATTTCTGCAGAGAAACCTGAATAATTCTATTAGGTGAATGTTATTATGAACCCCTGAATCATGTTAAAAATCTATGCCAAATTCAAATAATATAAAAATACATCCTGGTATTGTTTTTAATGCCTGCTTCGTGTCGCAATTTATCCAGTTGATTGTAAACCGGGATTAATAGAAATCCTAACATGAGATAATTCGTCCACTTTACAACACAAAACCGGGACTCCGGGTAAATTCCGATTGAAAATTATCCATATATTTATATCGGTTTATATAGGTTTATAAAAGAGACCAACAGATGTTTTTGGATTCTGAGTTTTACTAAACCCCAAACGGTCATTAAACCCCCGTAACCAAATATATTTAACATTAAGGCCGAACATATTTGACAAGCATATGGGATAATAATAATATCAATAATATTACAAATATAAAAATAAATTAAAAACCAATAAAAAAAAATCGGTAAATTACCCTTGAACTTCCTTGGTACATAATTTAGCTACACACAGATAAAGCATTTTATGAATCCATATTGTTGTTTGGTAATGACTTAAATAAAATTGAAATAAATTGAATTTTATACAATTTCTATATAGTGTGTTACTAATAATTATATGCATATATAAACTGTGTCAGCTGTTCCTAGTGCAATTCTATACGAAGGCAGTTCTGGGTAAAGGCCAATTTACCCATTATTTTTTAATGCCCTATACCAATATTTACACCAATTCTAAAAATTATAAACACTGCTCGAAAGCCTAAATCCCTGTCATTCTGCCACTGCTATCGTAAACATGCGATGGACGTCCCTATTTAGTATTTTATTATCTTTTCACAAAAACACTTTTAGCATATATTTTGGTACTTATAATTAAATAATATAGATATACATTTTTAGAATTTATGTTAATCAATTAAAAATTAGTGAAATCGGGATAGCGCGCTTTGGGATCGCGGGAACAGGGCCTAAAGAGTGTTTAATGGTTTTTGGAACACGTATGGTCCTAAAAAAAAGTTTGATTAAAACACTGAAACTGAACTTTTCTTTTAGCTGGTTATAGACCTGTATATTCACAAAGAACGTCCAAAATAAGTTATACATATACTTAATCTAATTTCAGCCATCAAGGTTTGATCGATTTGACTCTACAGCACTCATAATAATAATAATTATCTCATAAATATACTATTTTTTAGTCATCAATGCGTCAAAGATTATTTTTGACCCTCTTTAAGGTGTCACAAGTTCCCAGCGTGATTACTATTTTTCAACGTTACGATCAAATTAAAAGTTACCTTAAGGTCAAAATATTTGACGATTAAATCATAACTCTTTAGACCCTGTTCTGAAAAATTCAAATCGAACCTTGGTATTTAAATTATTCACAGCAACCACTGAAGCGATAAAAAATATTAAGGTTTAATTCACTAAAATGGGTCGTAGTTTTTATACATTACCATTGTCTCAAATCCAAAATAATTATGTATGAACAGTAAATTTCTCCACATATATTTCTTGCATAACTTCGAATGATGGTTAATTACTATTGGCCAAAGAGGACCAGAACCCAAGAAGGGTAATATATAAGTACAAAACAGGATAACAGTAAGCATTCCTGGCAAAATCCTGCAACAAATAAATATAATTCCAGTAGACAATTATAACCGGTTAAACGAAACCCGTACCCGGTTGAGCTCGTGTGCTGTGATTTTTTAAATAAAAATCGGTATAACCCAATATTATGACCCAAATAAATCTGGCCTAACCCACGTGTGCGACCCAAATAAGTTTTGTTTAACCCAAATATGTGTCATTTTTCATGTAACATATTCATGTAACCTAACCAATCCCTTTGAAATTCCGCGTAACCCAACAAGACTCAAGTCGATTCTGACCCAAATCCCCGTGATGTCATTTTTACGTACACTTTAATTATGTAATATTATTAAATTATAAATTCCATTTAACACAGCCAGATGTTCCAGTATTAACTCTCCGATGATGGTCACATCCATCTAAATGATACCCATTGCAAAAAAATTTTAGCTGCCCTTGCATTATCTCATTGCAAACATAAATGAATACAACGCAATCACTTCAAACTAACAAAAAGTTATAATAGCTGTCGTCATCAATACTCATCCGTACAGTCATTAAGCATACTAAAAAAAAACCCTCGTCGCTCGGACCGTACCTCCCACCGAGGCGCTCCCATGCCGGCTGGAACTTGACTCCCGCTGCAGCGCTCCGACCGGACCCTGAGGCAATTAACTTGAATTATTTATTTAACCGTTGTTCGTTGTCAAAAGAACGAATTTTAAAGGCTTGGACAGGTTGATTTATTGCAATGCGGGTGTGAGTTTATATATGGGTCTTGAAAGACAGTATGTTTTGGAGTCAGCACCCGAATGGATAATTGATATTTATAAGAAAATGCTCTACAGATGCTTTATTGTAGTATATATTTTATCTTTAAATGTTGTTCAAAGCAATCCTATATAGGTCATTGCAGATTTTCTATGATTTTCAATAATATTTCTGGCACAACGATGTTCTACTTTAAACATGCTTTTACATAATTTCTTATCTGTATCAATAATGAAACGTTTTGTATATTATATTTATATATATATATATATTTTATACATCATATATTGATAAAATCTCGAGTTTTATCTGCATTTAAGATAAAATTTATATTTTCGAGTCTATTGCCTAGCTTAACAGTCTTCCTCCTTCACACACTTTTAAAAATTTACAATATCTTAAAACACTTATAGTCGTAAAGTTTGACTTGTTTGAATAACAAGCTCTATACTCGTGAAACTTTGTTACATTCGATTATCAGAAATGAGCGAGAAACAATACAACTTGATGAATTACGGTTATCGGGAGATTTTATATTTGAGTATTGAGATAAAACAGCTGAATATATGATAAATATTGCAGATTGTAGGTTGAATAGCAAGCTTCAAACTCATGGATCTCTTACCTTCGATCATCAGACTATGTTAAAAATATACATCGTAAAAAGATGGTACAGAAATATGCGAGAAACAACAAAACCACTTGACGAATTAATATTTTATTAGTTATAGGACGATTTTATAGGTGAATATTTAGATAACACAGCTACATATACGATAATTACTACCGCTTGCAAGGTGGTATCGCAATACTACGCCACTCTCCGAAGATACAAACACATTAAACGTATATAAAATGAAGGAAAACTGATGAATAATCTTATATTTATATATAGAATTACTCTCTCTTTTACGTGTCAACAGTTGTTTTTCTAACCAGTCAATAACTTAAGATAACTTAACTTATTTTTAATTTCAACTGTTTTTACCACGTAACAGTTTCTTATTAAAATTACTTCTTACTTACTTAATTTCTCTCTACGTTTAACTGTTTATGTTTCTCATTTTTAACAATTTTAACCTCACAACAGTTGTGTTATAACTCTAAAAATAAACTTCTCTCTACGTTTGACTATTTATAATTCCTATTTTTGGACAATAAAATTTTTACCTCTCAACAGTTGTCATATATTTCTTAAACTATCTCTACGCTCGACCTTCAATTTTTACCTCTAATTGTCTTATATTTCCGAAAGATAAAACATGGTTGTCTCGGATATTATAAAGTAGTTACTAAGGGTAAAAGATATTCAAATTTAACATGAAAAATTCATTCGGAATTCGCGCTAGATATATATCTTATCGCCTGTCTGAACTTATCGAAATACAACTAGATATAGCTAAACAGGAACAAGCAACTTCACAAAATTTCTTATTAAGCAGTAATGGTTATTTCTTCTAAACGTACTTTAAGAAGTTTTGTTTCAGGGAAATGAGACGAGCTTGGGAATCTGCAATCGGTATATCCCAAAATCGTTACGATTATACAGGAGCAACATAAACAACAAAAATAAACAGGTCTCGACTTTAACAGGGTCAAAATGGTATTTTGACCCTGGATATGAAAAGTGGTTATAGACAAGTTAAGCTTAATTGTAGAAAAGAAAAACAATGTCTCGGTCTCAGTTAAGTGGATTAATACAGTAGAAAAATGCTATGATTACACGTGTTTCGCCAAACAAATAGACATCATCAGATCTAAAATTCATTAAGAACCTAAGAGTTATGTATTTAATAAATTAAGCATTAAAAGCCTTCCTTAAAACAACAAAAACATGTAAAGTATATGAAACTGGCACATACAACTACGTAATTAGAGAAACATTAAAGCGAGGTTATGTCTTCCAACAAAAAATAAAAAATATTACAAAACTAATCAAAAAATTTTGTCTATGGTAAGTGTCGAACTCTAAACTTCAGTTCCCAGATAATTTACGTTACAGAACCATAGACCACTCGGCTACTGCCCTGCTGCAATAATTATGCGAGGTACATAGATAGTGTTCACTAATAAGATATTGTAAATTTTTAAATTGTATGCAAATTAACAGGAATGGTGAGGTAGACAGTAGATTGGAACATATAAATTTTATCTTAGGTGTAGATATAACTCGAGATAACATATGATGTATAAAATAGGTAAACATATAGTATACAACACATTTCTTTATTAATATGGATAAGAAATTATGTGAAAACATGTTTAAATTATAAAATCGGGAAAAAAATAACATTGAAACTCATAGAAAATCTCTAATGAGATATATAGGATTGCATTGAAAAACATTTAAAAAGTAAAATAATACAATGAAGCATATTTCGAGCATTTTATTTAATATAGGCATCAATAGCCCATTTGGGTACTGACTTCTAAATATATGTTATTTCTAGGCCCATATATAAACTAACACCTGTATTCTGTAATAAATCAAGCCTTGGGACAGAAAATATATTTTCCGAAACGTTGGCAGCTTAACATTGGGTTTACTTTTTTTTAACGACAAACAAGATAATGACTCATTAAATTTCATTTTTCAAGGATCGAGACCGTCTCACCAGGGCTGGCCTCAAGCGTCCCAGCGGCCGACCCTTTCGGTAAAGACATTCTGTGTGTTTAATGATCACTCGAATGGATATTAATAGTGACACTGTAATTTATTGTGTACCTTTTGCTAGTTTAAAATGATTGTGTTATAAATGTTACTCCGTCGAGGTGTACGTAAAAATGATGTCACGAAGGGTTGGGTCAGAATCTATTTAGCTGTTGTTGCGTTACGGAGGATTTCAAAGTGAGTAATTGGGTAGGTTGCATGGATATTTTTTACGTTTAAAAATGTCACATAGTTGGGTTAAACAAGATTTATCTTATTAACAAAGTTAGGTCAAACCCGATTTGAATGTGTGTTAAATTTCTGTTAGACAGATTTTATTTAGATTAAAAAAAAGCATCGCGCACGTGGACTATTCCTTCCGGGGGACGGAGTGGGCAACGCTCGTCATTGATTTTTACTACCACATCTCCTACGCGTTCTGAAAAAACGGCATATTTCCGTTTTAAATTTCAGAATTCAGATACGAAAGGCAAATTGTCAGAACTAAAAAAGCTTAATATAAGTAAATCTAAGTTTAACAACATGCTTCCACACAACGTGGTGGTGTAAATAATATTAGAGTATGATTTTTATTTGTCTACAGAGGAAGACATGTTTCACTACGTCAAGATTGTAAGATCAATGGCTATGAGCCTAATATTACTCGCATTCAACTATGCTTCACTTTTGTTATACAATTTATCACCCATGTTATTAATAACTGTATTTTGAATACTTATTTTTCTCTAGCTCTAGTTGGAAACGGGCGAAACTTACAGCCCTATCTAAAATTGAAAATCCTACGAAATCTAGCCTTTTGCGCACAATTAGTATTCTTTCAACAACATAGGATCAAAGGCCATAGTTAACTATGGGCCTAATATTAGCCGCATTCAGAGGTAATGTACTTTTGTTATACCATTTGTCGCTCATTATTAATGATTGTATTTTGGATACATATTTTCTTGTAGCATGGAAACAGGCACACAAGTTACACCCTATCTAAAATTAAAAATCGTAGGGAATTTTATTTATTAATATATTTATTTGCCTCGGGCTGGCTTAATATGTACAACAGGTTTAAATTGTATAGAGCCATCTCGTATTTTAACCTAATAAAATATAAATCTCCATCCAATTGTATAAAAAAAATTATATAAAAAGATAAAGCCGACTTCAAAAATGCAATTAAATTGAAAAATAATATTTTATTTCATCTTTAAAATTTTACTCTGTAAAATCGGCGTAAAACTTATTTTTAATTAGTTAATCACAAAAATATATTTATGTATTGAGTGTTTTGATGTCTAATACCACGAATATGTTCAAATTGTCTTACTGTTTTGATTAGTTTGGTGCCGACTTCACTGACTAAAATTTTCAGTTGGAATAAAATATTATTTTTGACTTTTTAATGCATTTTTTGAAGTAGGTTTTATTTTTTATATAACAAATTTTGTTTCATACTTTTTAGTTCTATTTATATGAGTTTTGGTGAACGCTTGTTGATACCATAAAATTGCCTATATCGCGTCGAGTAAACTATTCAAAATGGCGACATTCTGCCATTTTTAACTTTTTTCCAATATGCTTGCTATGGAACCAGTACGGCAATATTCCCAGAAAATTTCAACCAAATTATTCAAGCCGTCGCGGAGTACTCGATGTACATACATAAAAAAATACATAACCTCCTTTTTTGAAGTCCGTTAAAAATTAGATTCCGCACGACGGATGCCCCCAAACTGAATTTACAAAGAAAAAATTATTCAAGAGTACCACAACGTCGAACAGAACTGTATAAATATTCGTTTACATATAACATTGCAAACATAACTTATTCTTTTGTTTTTATCGATTTTGGCTGGTCAAATTAAATATCAAGGAGGCTTTATTTGAAATACTGCGTCGGCGCTATTTCTAAGTCTCGTCAACGACATTTCAAAAATTGCATGCATCGGTTTATCTGAATATCACAGTCGTAATTTTTAATTTTGTGGTGGAATTCATTTTGGGTGAGGATTCGAACAAAAATTCAACTTTTTAATTGGTCAGCGTTTGGCAATGTGTTATTGCTTAATCAGGTCGATTTAATTTTCGATCTTTTTGCCATTAAAATAATAAATATCGACTTGTACCTAGGTAAATTCATTAATGGTAGTAATTGGTTTAAGTAGAAATGGACTTATAATTTACAGAACAGAAACTTCAAAATAACAGCACTATTATTCTGATATGTTTAACCTATTTGTACTGTTCCTTCTGCACGCCACTTGAAAATAAGATATATTTTGGATCGTTAATCTACTTACATTGGTAATTTTTAATCTCGTCAACGCAGTTTTCGATTGTTTTTTGTCACACACAAAAAGTGAAATTTGAATTATCATCAAAAAAATGTTGATGTGAGGAAACATTCCATAATTGACTGAAATCAATCTGATAAAACAAATACATACTTTCAACAAATTATTTCTCTTTCATGTTTTGATAAATGAAAAATTTTCTTGTATTGGTTGGTTACTAGTATGACTCGTGAAAAAGTAACGGTGAAAAAATTGCGACGGCGCGGCGATGTTCCAAATTGCATTTTTGGCTTATTTGAGAACCCGCGAAATTAAGTGTCCGTGAGATTTTAAAATATCACATCTCAGTTTGGCAGCGTTGCAAAGCGAGTCGTACGTACAATAAGAAAATTTGTTTTTTAACACATCTGCAGAAAAGACATCATACGTAAGTAAATTTGCGTCTAGAGATCGGCGCTAACTTTCGTGAATTTCCGTTTCACGTTTTATAATTATTAGACTGCCTTTTTGGTTAGCTCACGTTAGATCTTTTTTTTTGTTGGCGTAAAACCGAAAATCACACATTTTGGGTCTTCACCGGATGCGGAAGGAAGGACAAAACTTACATACGGAAATTCACGAAGGGATAGTATGCCGCCGATCTCTAGATCCATTTCCCATTTTTCCAAAGTGATAGTTTTTTATTATTGGATTCAGTAAATTATCAAGTGTTTCGTCTTTCCTTAAAAGAAAAATAAGTTTCTAATGATAATTTTAATAAGGTATGTAGCTATGTACAGGTCCGTAAAGTTAGCTCCCAAAGTACCTTCGATTCGCTCAGATTTGGTGTCACTCGGTAGTGTTTCTTAGTGCTTTACTTGGTTTCGTTAGTGATTTCTTAGTTTTGCAAATATTTCATTTTTTTAATTCAAAGTCAGCCTCCAAAGTTTTTCTGATCGACTCAAACTAGGCGTCGTTCATAAGTGCTTCGTTAGTGTTTTTTGGGGCTTCGATTAGTTTCGTTAGTGCTTTCTTATTTTTGTAAATATTCGCTTGCCATTATTTTGAGTCAGCCCCAAAGTTTTTCTGATCGTCCTAAACTAGTGTGAATCAATGTGGAAACTTTAGGGCTGACCTTGAAACAAAAAAAAACGAATATTTCCAAAATTAAGCAAGCAATAACGAAGCTACTTGAACATAGTACGAAAAAGCACTAATAAAGCACTAACGAAAGACACCTAGTTTGAGTTCATCAGAAAAATTTGAGCGCTAACCTTGATATAAAAAAAATGTTTGCAAAACTAAAGAAGCACTATCGAAACTAAATGAAACACGGATGAGATCAAATTTGAGCGAATCGGAAATATTTTGGAGGCTCACCTTCAAACAAAATAAACGAATATTTCCAAAATTAAGCAAGCAATAATAACGCTTTAAGAAACTTCTTAAAGCACTAACGAACGACACCTGGTTTGGGCCGATCAGAAAAACTTTGGGGGCTGACTCAAAACAATGGTAAGCGGATATTTACAAAAATAATAATGCACTAACGAAACTAATCGAACCGACCACCCTCTTCATCTATAACGATTTTTTTCTATAAACCTGTAACAAAATTGATTATCTATAGGACCGAAGCAGAAGTTCCTTTAGAAAGGAGAAAATGCCAAGAGAAAGAATGGTGAATATGCTTTGTTACTACGAAGGTAAATAATGCTTCAATTTTTTAAACATAATACTTATTCTTATATATATTTACCTCACGTTAACATTTTATATAATAAGAAATAAGAAATAAATGTTTTTGTAGAAAACATGGAAATATTAATTTTTTGCTTGTTGACATTTATTAGAACATTTAATAAAAGATACTACAGATCTCTAAATGCTCGTGAATATACAACAACTATTACTACACCAGATTTGTGGACTTCTTTTCACCTCGAAAAATTATGATATATTTAAATCTAAAAGTGTTATAAACAGCAGTTCCCTCTAGGAAATAAATTAATCATTGGTCGGTTACTATATTGTTTCTATCTTTGAATTTTTTAGAAAAATAAAAAGTACAAAATTCTTAGCTTGTATTATTTATGTATAGGGTAAAAATATCGCTAATTGATATTTTATATGTGCTTCTGTGTATTAGTATGTATGTATGTCCAAATTGTTTAAATATATGTAATCTTAGTTTTAAGATTTATTGATAAGTGTATCTAAAATCTATATTATTTTCATATTACTATAAAGTAATTCTTCTCACACCAAAAGTTTTATGCATACGAAAGTTATGTTTAGAATATATTAACCATTTAAGTTAATATTAACATTCACACTTTATTTTTACATAATGCCGAATATTAAACATATATAAAATATGTATAAAACATCAGTAGCGTATATAAGGGAGGGTTTGGCGGTTAAAACCCACCAGAGCCACTTTTATTTAAGATAAAAAGCAGAGAATTAGTATAAAGTAAGGACCTTTTTTGGGGATTGGCGGGTACTTCCCCCCCAGAAGCCATTCCTTGTAAAACATACGTACATATAAAAAATATAATCAGAATTAACGACTTCTCTTTGTTTTAAATTCTTTTCACAGATGACTCTTTTCTTTTAAAGTCTCAGGTATTTTATAATTAATAGTAAAAATAGTAGTAGTAAATAGTAAATGTAGCATAATTGTTACACTTGATTAAGCTACTCTAGTCTTGCAAGTATTTTTACCTTTATTTTATAATTTGTAAAAAAATAATATGACTGTCATAAATATGTATCCATTGTGAAATATACTGAAAATTAAAATAATTCCATGCTAAAATTCCTATTGTTTCATTGACCGTGTTATTATTTAACGTCCTTTTCAAAAAAGAAACAAACAATATGCTCATTCTATTTCCACTGGTGTAGCAAAACAAGTTAAAATTATATATTATTACTAAAAGCTTATGTACTTGATGGTTTAATAAATAATCATTATAAATATCGTGTTTTATTTTTAAAAATTTGTTAGACATCCTGTTATGAACGGATGCAGGTGTTGGAATAATAGTATTTCCTGAGAGGCGTCGACTAAGGATGAACATCCTGGTTTTATTTTTATACTTGATTTTGCTAAGAAGCTTGCCTTAAATTAAACACACTAAAGATTTTTTTAATAAAGAAAATCCATTAAATAATGGGCGTTAACGAACAACTTTAATCGATGGACTTCCTGAAGAAGAAGAAGTGATTTACAACATTTCCAAACTGGACCTTTTCCTGAAAACCGCCTTTTGTGTTTTAACGATGGTGCCTTGTCTCTGTCGCGTTCCGGCATCTAACCTGGTGCTAACCTGATACCGATCTACCTAGTACCGCCGCGCGACTGGCTGGTATCGATCCTTAACAAATATGTGATACCCTCTCATCAAAGGGAAAGCAACATTTCGTTTTAACAACAGCGCTTGCTGGCTGCCAATCCAAATTTACATGTGTCATGCACATGTAATTTGGTAAACAAAATAATTTTAAACGCCCGCCGTCTTGTAAATAAAATGTGAGTAATATAAGCTTCGTTCAATTAATTATTTTAAAGTGGACTAAAATTAGATTATAAACACATTTACCCACAGTCACAACTAACTGCCATATCAACACAGTTTTCAACCCTAGCGCATTTATGTTTATTTTTACCACACGATATATTTTTGGCCTCTTTCCATTCTACACAATGTCAATTGTGTCCCATTTCTAATTTCCATTTATTTTGTTCTGTTTTCTTTTTTATTCCGGTTTGCCGGTTGTCTTGTGTATTTTAATTTTTTTCTATACAGGTCTGTGTGTCGCATTTTTTTCAGAACTATGACTTTGCATTTGAAATATATTTGCAGTTTTAATATTGATTTTAGTTCAAAATGATTTGCTATTATAAATATGGATAAATGTCTTATCAAAGATGAAACACACAAAACAATAGGTGCTGGAGTCGAGCAAAATAAACGGACACCCTGTGACATATAACCATTAAATATATTTTTAAAAATAAATTTTAATTATAATATAAATTTAATTAATAACAGGATCTTGTTACTTGCAATTGTTTGCATGTTTGAACCTTATATTTGATATAACCATATGCTAGATTTCAGTTTCTGATACAGTTGTAAAAGTAAAATAAATTCTGTGATTTGATTGGCTGCTGTTGGCGAGAGACAATGTATAAATAATTTTTGTCGAGCATTTGACATGTGAATTCTACGGCTTTTCCGTTCCGGCGAATGACTCTTTTAAGTTTAACAAAACTTATGATTAATAAAAATGCGGATTAGGTTAGGTTAGGGTTGGTTAGGTTTGCTGTAAGGAAAGCGCGCCAACACGATTCCAACAACTGTACCAGAAACTGAAATCCCGCTACTCATAGCATCTGAGTAATTCAGGACACATCTGCCAGTAATTTGCAGACAATGATCCTATTTTCCTATTTATAATTGCAAAAAAACAATAATACTTTCATAAATAGGTATTGTAATTAAAAATATAATAATAAAAAATTGTAAAAAAAACATCGTAAGCGGCAAAATTGTTTTATAATCTTAAACGCTATTTAACAAAAACAATAATATTCCTGTAAATTCCAATTTTGTTGCTTACAATGTTTTGTCAAGAACTCATCAATATATTATAATACAACAACAATCACATATACAAAATGTAATGGTTTTTGAAATAAAATGTGCTAACCCTTAATGAAACTAGCCAATGTATATTTTTAAAGAAAAAACTCCATCCACCGACTTAATAAATAATACTGTTGCTGTATTTTTCCGAAGGCAACTTGACTTGCATTGAACCGATCTCGAATTATAATCAAAATAAAGCACCGCCTCCCGCGGCTGGACTAGCATGGGTGACCACCCCAGGAGACCCCCCACTGTTTAGAGACGGGTTGCTAACAAAAGGTAGTAGTTATTATTGAGATACAATTACGACAGAATCAGTACTAACGCGTTCTCTATAAAGGAACCCTGAAATGCGAATGCACGTTTCGGTACCTAGAGAACCACGACGAAAACTCTCACTCCTGTAATTGGAGTCACCAAAAAACGCAACCACGGTTTACTTCAACGATTACCACGATTCATTCAGACCTTCGTGGTATGTCAATACCAAAAAAGCGAAGCATACTGCAATTTTTTTGCTTTAATCTGTTTAATTTAAAGTAAGTTTCCAAACAAAACTAACAAGATTAAAGAAAGCAGAGGTCTTAAATCTTACTAGGGTCCGCGTTCAGCACACTTGGTGACGTGGTGTGACGCGGTCGTGCTTCTGCAATGACTAATGTATTAGAACAATGAATTCTATAGGAATTCATGAAAAAGGTAAGTGAGCAATACACATATTTATGAGAGAGGATATAGTCTGCTTGTCATAAACACCGCATAAAAATTAATGAAGCCAGGAACAAAAATGATAATTACATACTTTTACATTTTGACTATTTCATATTATTTTAAAAACGAAAGCGATTTTCTCTGTGGTTTTGATTCTAAAGTGAATCTGTTTGATACATGAACTTGTGTCTTGAAGAGATTATGGAATCAGTTATGCGCAGAAATTTTGGAAGCGGAAGTTCGAAATAATAACATGTTAGAGCAAAAAAACAATGACAACCCGCCTAAATTCTAAATGAATACTAATTTGAAAGCTCGTACATTCAATCTTCAGTAATATTCTAATTTGTATGTCATTTATGGACTGAAAGTTATAAGTAAGGTGGAAATATCAACGATATTTAGGAATTTGTAATATATTTTCCGAAAATACCTTTTGTTATTTATTTCATGCATATTTATTGAGCATTCAGTTGGTAAGAAGTAAGTTTTGTATCCATGAATTTTGAAAATTATTTTACTTCACTGGCATTGCACATTAAATAGGAAATGTATTTTGATGCATGAATTTTTGTTTAATTCTCTGAATTACTTAGTTTAAGACTATTTTTTAAAAATATATCTTCTCAACTGCCGGTAGCGTCTTAAAAACCGGCCTAAAAATGGAAGTACAAAGCCATGTCACTGTCAGATTGTTATATGGTTGCTGAATGTTTTATATCTGTCTAGAATAGTTAAAGTGCACTGATTAATAATTACTGGCGTAAATAATAATAATAATAAAATGTCTTTTATTTCATAAACCTACCAGTTATCAAAATTAGGAGGGGTTAACCCCCCCCCCCCAGAGCCACTTTTATTTAACCTAAAATGATAGAAGTAGTATAAAGTAAGTATAGATAGAAATAGTATAAACTATGGACCCTGGTTGATCATATTATTTACCGCTTAAGATTAGGTAGAAAACAAAAACTGGTTGTTCATCTCTCAAAACCCCCCCAGAAGCAATGTCTATATACGCCACTGATATTAATAACCTATATTACGTTTGTTTATATATAAATATGAATTGCTAACGAATATAAATTACAAATGTCAGTTTTCCAGATGAATTGTTATGAATAGTATTTCTTTGCGAACCTTAATTTGTAACAGTTGCCTAACTTTGTGGATTGCGCAGATTCGACAATTCTGATGACATGTTTTATATATGTTTCACTTTTCGGTCATAACTATTCTTATCCCCACCCATAATCATATGGAGCAATTCTTCTCTATGTGACTTTAATAACAAGTTGTATACATCAGTGTTGGGCGACACATAAAGTCACTTACCGAATGATTGGGTCACTTTCATAAATTACCGGATCAGACATTTTGAAATTCGCGAATTTATGAAAGTGTTATGCAGTCTCTAAAAAATTAAAGTTTATAAATGATCGACTTAAAAATGATTGTTGTCTGAAAAAGGCATTAAATGCCTTTTTTATTTAACAGATCAACGTTGTTTGGTATAAATTGAAAGCTTAGGATAAAAGCAAACTTTTAACACTTTCGAACATTTTTAAAATGATCGTATATATGTGTGTCCGAGCCACAAATGTCCTAAGTGACCAATTTATAAATGACCGGTGGTTTGCCACTACTAGTATAAACACTGCGAGATCTATTTCAATTTCCAGTCCACTTGTATAATGAATATACCTTACTAGTCAGATAAACGCCCGCGAATATTAAATTTTAATTTAACCATGAAATATATACAATATTTGTATGGTTTACGGCTTTATGGCTGGTTACGCACTCGGAATTTGACTGGCGGGTTACCGCGCGCTCCCTATACAATCAGGGATTCATGGAATTCATACACACATGCGCCATAGTGGCGGAACTACTATACTACGGGGTACCTCTGCGCAAGGAAGCCCAGGAACCCTATTTTTTTTTAGTCATTACTTGTTTTCCAGCCCTGTTTTCCCTTTGAAAGGATTATTCAACAATATGAATAGTTTTTTTTAGTCATCAGTTATTTTCTGTACGTGCGAATAGAAGGGTCTTTCTCGAAACATGCAGGGGGGGGGGGCAAATTATGTAGATCCGCCACTGATGTGCCGCATCCAAAGCCGAGTATCGTACCGCCGAGACAGGAAACCCATGCTGAACATTCAACAAAACTTGTTTATAGGGCCCCGAAATAAATGTATATATTGAACGGGATTAGCCAACACGTAACGTGAGTTAACTAATCGATCTACGCGAATAGCTTTTTAAAAAACAATTTATTTTTCTAAAGTACAAAATATATCGTTATATATTATAATTACAAATATGTTCAACTGACTGACTATTCAGAATACAAAGCATACAGTATATAGTTAGAAAAGTGCAATCTAAACAATTTAAATGTATATTCAGCAAGTGACTGCTAGATAACTCCTCCCCCCATAAGTTTCAACTGCCAGAATTTAAAGGGGTAGTTGAATTTCGGTGTTTTCTCTGGGGACGTCTTTCTTCATTTTTGGCACAAACTTCTTGTACACCAGGAATAAAATGCAAATGATTACCATGGCATATAGGAGGACAGTTCCTATACTTGGGAGTCTTCTTATTTCTTTGAAACTCAAATATGGTTCTTTTTCTTTAATTTCTTTACTTAGGAGATGCAGTTCGTCTAACTTCAGGTCCTGTAGATGAAAACTTAAATTTAATGTAGGCAGGAAAGTTGTTACTTTTTCGAAGTCCGGAAAAAGGATTGGCTGTTGAGTGGACTTGATATTTCTTTTTTCGTTAATTATTATTAACGAATTTACGTTGATTTGACATCCGGTTGGAATATGGCATAAATAGGTGCCCATAAGTTTTTGGATTTCTTCTTGACCTGCACATTTAATTTTGATTGACTGTTTAGTAGGAAGAACCAATATCCATTGATCAGTTTGATCTAATTGATTGACAATTGGCTCGGTTAACTTGACTTCGGTCTGTTTACATATGGAGGTGTTTTTGTCGGAGTTTAGAAGTTTTACGTCACAAGGGCTGTCTTCTTGGATTTCTTTGAGATCTTCCTTTGTGCAGAGGTAGTCCTCGGACATAATTTTTTGACACTCTTGTCCATAGTATGCGTAGTGCAACTGATTTTTTATTACATATTTATTACGCGGTAAAACAACCTTAAACAGACTCTGACAGTATATAGGAACAGAATATAGGTGAAAATAATCGAAAGTTTCAGGGGCCGTTATTGGAACATGAAGGAGATAGGTTATTTTATTATTAAAATTGAATGCTTCAACTTGAATTATTTTTTCAAAAAGTAAGATGTTTTCCAATGTTACTGGTATAGACATTTGTTTTAAGCCTATACGTTTTTGCAAAATTTTTAATTCGGAAAAAAGGTCCTCCGTTCTTATTATGCTTGGATGTATAATTTTCAATTTGGAAAATGTTAAGAGTTTTCTATGTCTTGGAGAATTGAATCAATTATGTCAAATACATTGATAATTTGATTAATTACATCTTTAATATAAAGAGAATTTTCTCTGTAAGTAGATTTTTGAACGATAAATGCAATTTGATTTATTTTTGAATCCAAAAGTTTTTCATTATTACCTATCTGTTCTATTGTATGGTTAAATTTTTCGATTATTGTTAAAGAAAGTGAGTTTTGTTTCAAAATGCTTGCTTGTAACTTATTTTGGTTGTTTTGTAAATTTTTAATAAGGTTTTCATAGTGATCTCCGTCGGATGCGTCAAGGTTCCCTGTCACAGCTTTAAATATTGATCCTAAGCCATTTACTAATCCTCTTTTAATTCTATTATGATTAGGTAATCATTCTTTTAATTTGTTTTCTACTCGATTTTGTGTTAAATTCAGTATTTTTAAATAATTGCTAACATCAACATAATATTCGGTATGTGTGTCTAGCAATGAAGTCACGTTTTTTGACCTGAGATTCAGTTTATTTATTTCTGTAATTATCAAGTTTAAATCGTAATAATGCATCATGGTGTAGGTATAGTCTTTCATTTTTGCATTCCCTAGTTTAATGGGTAATATTCCGGGGTTATCGTCCAAGCGTCGTATTTTAACCTGTCCTTGGCTGCAGTATGCATGCACAATGCTGAAATATAATAGCTGGTGTTAAAATTGTGTGTTTCTTGTTATAGTTTTAATAAAAGTTATGTTATAGTTATTGAGTCATATCTTGTAATAATTAGTGAGGTTTTATATAGTACGTGGGCATGTGTAATTCATTTAATTTTGGAAATTTAATGTTATGTGTCGAAACTGTATTTATTTCTAAGGGGTCGTTTAAGGTTATCCATAAGTATTTTGGCATGTGTGGGTGTTGTTACTGTTTTTCGAATAGAGTCGATATTTTCTATTTGTGTTGGTGGTAAAAATGTATTGCCTAGTTTTTGTCGTACATGTTTTTTGACATATATTTTTTGCTCTGGTGTAAATATATTTGGTTTATCACGGTCCTCATTAATTTTTTGTATTACTTGCTCTTTTTTATTTATTAGTTGTTCATTGATTTTTGCGTAGAGGAGTTTTGTTTTATCTTTATGTTCGGTAACATAATCTGTTATCAACAACTGATCTAACGTTAAGTTAAAGGGGTCATTGGGGCTAATATGTCCATTTATCACGTCTATTGGTTTGAAGTTAGTTGCAGAATGAATAGTATGATTGTATGTGTTTTAAGAAATCCCTGATTGTTTAGTAATCTTACGTGTTCAGATAAGGTGGAATGAAGCCTCTCGATGACACCGTTGGACTGTGAATGGTGCGGAGAACAAAAATGTACTTTTATTTTATGAAGATGTAATGTTCTGTTACAACAGTATTTTTGAATTCTGTCCCGTTGTCAACAACAATTTTGGTGGGTATTCCATGATGTGAGAAGAAAGTAATTAGTTTATCCCATACTTCTGTACCAGATAATGTTTGCAAATGATATGCCTGTGCATATTTAGAAAAACTATCAATGATAGTTAGAAACTTCTCTTTGTCTAAGGTATACGTGTCTAGGTGGATAATATCGAAGGGTTTCGTGGCAGTTGGAGTAATATTCATTTCCATTTTTGTTGGATGTCGTTCATATTTGCTTTGTTGGCAAATTTCACACTCTTTAATGTATGTCTGTATTGAGTTTTTGAGATTAGGCCAGTAATATTTTCCTTTTATACGTGTTTCGGTTTCTTCTATCCCACGATGGTTTGCCTTACTTTCGTGGTAATTTTTTATAATTTCTGGAATCTCATTTTTATCTATTATGTCAATAAGTTTTGTGAGACATCTTTTAAATCTAAGAGACGGCCATCTAAAATGTTTTCTTACCACTTCACAAAAAGGTTCGTAGATGGAAGGGTTTTCAAAATACAGGGAGTATAGTTTATCGGGTACTACATTTTCTTTAATAAACTGTAAGATGTCATTCTCGAAATTATTTTCTGATAATTGCACTATAAGGCGTCTTTTCTTTTCAAATAATATTAGTCTTCTTGGCTTTGCTGGTGAGTGTAAGACTTGCGAAATTATTATTTGATTAGCGCCGTAGTTAACAGCTGTTTCAATTATTGGAACACCTACTACGGGGTCTTGTTCGTTATTTGTATGTATAGTTTGACTATCGTCATCTGCTGGTATGTCAACAGTTTCGTTCTGTGCTTCGATATCAGGTTGGGCCACTATTGACATTTGGTCCAAATTTTCGTTATCTCTTGTGGTATTATTGCCTGTGTTTCTTTCTTCTTCTAATTGTTTATTGAAGTCATTTATATAGGATACGATATTTGAGAATCCACCAGTTTCTTTAGTGTGTATTTCGATTCTACTCAGGGCGTCTGCATTTGTATTTAGCTTTCCTTTTTTATAAATAATTTTATAGTCAAATTCTTCTAATTTGATTCGCCATCGTAATAATTTGGAGTTGGGATCTTTTAAACTAAAAAGCCATTGAAGGGGCTTATGGTCCGTAATAATATTAAATTTACGTCCGAACAAATATGGACGAAAGTATTTTGTTGCCCATACTAAGCAAAGGCATTCTTTTTCTATAGTCGAGTAGTTTTGTTCCGAATCATTAAGCGTCCGTGATGCGTACGCTACTGGTAGGTCTTGACCTATATTACCTTGTGATAGGACGGCACCTAGAGCTACATTACTGGCATCACACGTTAAATTAAATGGTTTTGCGAAATCAGGGTACTGTAAGATAGGTTGGTTAATTAAGAGAGTTTTACATGTTTCGAAACAGTTAATGAATTCCTGGTCATGTTCTATTTTTGAGCCTTTTTTTAGACATTTAGTAAGAGGTTTTGTGATTTTTGCAAAGTTGTTTATAAATCGTCTATAGTATCCTAATAATCCGAGAAATCCTTTAATTTGTTTTGTGGTTTTTGGTATTGGATAATTTTTTATTGCCTGAATCTTATCTGGGTTAGGTCGTACTCCGTCAGGTGTTACTATGTGACCTAAATATGCTACCTCTCGTCTTAGGAATTCACTTTTATCTAACTGTATTTTAAAGTTAGACTCGCGTAACCTTTGGAAAACTGAAGTCGTTCAACATGTTCTTGTAGTGATGTTGAAAATATGATAATATCGTCGAGATATACCAAACACTTTTCGTTTTGTATTCCTCGAAGTATACTATCCATGACCCTTTGAAAGGTCGCTGGTGCATTTTTGAGACCAAAAGGCATGCGCGTAAATTCAAAATTGCCATTTTCGGTGTTAAATGCCGTCTTTGGGATATCGTTTTCATCCATTTCGATCTGATGGAACCCGCTGGCGAGGTCAAGGGTTGTAAAATATTGGCATTTGCCAAGTTTATCTAGCAAATCGGTGATATTAGGCAACGGATATTTGTCACCGATTGATTTCTCATTAATTTTGCGAAAATCTACAACTACGCGCCATTTTTGCTTTCCTGATGCATCGGCCTTTTTAGGTACCACCCATATTGGTGAAGACCACGGAGAATTACTTGGACGGATTATTTTTTGCTGTAACATTTTATTTATTTGTGATTCGACTTCTTTTTTAAGTACAAAAGGGTACCTATAAGATTTAGTATATACAGGTTGCTCGTCAGTAGTTTTAATTGAATGTTTTATTTTACTTGTAAAGGTTAAAGGCATGTTTTCATAATAAAAAATGTCCGAAAATTCTTTAGACAATTTGGGATTTCACAGTTATGTAACCTTTGATACGGGACTATTATCTCGCCTTCTTGTATATCTGTTTTAATTTTCACGATTTGTTCCGTACGTGCCGAAATAGTAATATTATTTATCTGGCTTTGCGTTTTGTGGAATTGCAATTTAATCCTAGCAGTTGGAGTTATTAAGAAACCTTTGTCATAATTAATATTAGCTTGCAATTCTCGTAAATTGTCGAGTCCTATTAAGCCATCGGAAACATTATGAAATTTGAATAAGTAGAACTTTAAGTATTTATTTCTTGGTAATTTAAATATGCGAGACGCCGGAATTTTTACACTGTATTCGTGTGCTGATTATTGAAAAACTGTCGAGACAATAAATGGTTCATAAACTACATAATTAGAATAAAATTTATTTGCAAGATTAGGGTCAATAAATGATTTTGTTGATCCACTATCTATTAAAAATTTTAAATTATATTCAGGGAATATAATATATGACAGCTCGCTAGTATTAGTGTTGTTAAGTGATATTATCTCGGGCGTTATGTTTCGTTGTCGTCTTGAGTCGCATATGGAAAATTTCCATCGCTACTCGAGGAAGCGTAACCTTCACGATCACATGTTTCTGGGTATTGACCTACATGTAGCTCGTTGCTTGTTTGTGTTTCATGACCTATATTTTGTGGCATATTAGTAACATATTCATCGTCGCCATTATAATTTTTACCTTCCATATTATCAGCATAATACGGGGTTTCGTTGATTTGTTCGATAGTATTCGTATTATAGAGTTCTTCAGCTATATAATTCTGGGGCTGATTTGGCTTAAAATAATTTTTAATGTATGACGGTTGATGATTGCCAGGTGTTGGTCTAAATGTGTTATTTGTCTGCCTTGTCGATATACTCATCGGCGTCGGCTTTGGAAACGACTGCTTTGGGTTAGGCTTAAATACATTTACATTATTCGATCGAGGCTTAAATACTTGTGAATTTGTTGGAAAGTTTCTTGGTATTTGATTATAATTAGGTCTTACTGGAATAGGTTGTGAAGGAAATGTTGGTTTATTATAAAATAAGTTGTGTGGTGTATGCATGTTGAATGTGTCATACTGTGTGTTTCTATTAAAATTAGAGGGTGGAGAATAAAACTGATTATGTGTGGGCCTAGAATGTTGTGTAGGTGGTTTTTGATTATTTGGTTTTGAAACATTTTGAAAATAGTGTGTGTTGTATTCCTCTGTTACAAATTGCATGGCTTGAGGGAGATCACTTGGACGCATACAACGTATTGTCGTACCTAATGGTTCTTTAAGACCCGAAAGAAAAGTTTTTAAAGCTAAATCGTTATACAAATTTCTTTTTAAAGTTTTTGCAGCATCACTTTCTTCGTGTATATTTATATATGAACAAAGTAGGTTTAGGATATGTAATATTCTATCATAAAATTGACAAGGTTTTTCGTTATTTTATTGCCTAAGCATTACTAGATCTCTGTTTAAGCAAGCTTCATCACGCTGATCAGCGAAATGTCTGCTTAAAATATTTTTTAATTCGTTCCAAGTTGTAACATTCTGGGTACCTAACACTAGTTTTGCATTTCTTGATAATTTACCTATTATTGAATTGAGTAAATAAATATTTTGAAAATTATCATGTTCGTTGGGTTTATGAAAAGCATCTATTATACTTTGACATACAGCTAAGTATCTATTAAGATCATTAGGATTGCCATCAAATTGTGGCACACAATTTAAATATTCAGGTTTAAACTGAGCCATATTATTACTATTATTTTCAGATAAAAAGTTATTTCTTGTACCTGCGGTACTATTCAATAAAATATTTACTTCTGAAAGGTTAGAAGCAGAGTCAGTTGAAGGTTGTTGGATTTTTAAATTGTTTAATTGATTAATAATATCATTTACGTCAGAAAAAGACATCTGTTGCACTTACATAACACAGAAGATTTTCTTCCACATTTCCTATATTATAAGGTCAGGGTCTTGGTCGGCTATTTGGTCCTCCCACAAACGTCCTGGCTCTTGCAAGAATTGGGCGAATTTGGGCCAATCTTCGATCACTATAAGGTACAGCTCCAAAATGAATGTTCCGACACCTCACAATGAACAGTTCTGTTAGGTTCTATATTTTCGGTTAGTTCGATTTTTCCGATATTCAATCGATAACCGATCCCGAAAATACCGTACGACTGCGCCAGTTAACTAATCGGTCTACGCGAATAGCTTTTTAAAAAACAATTTATTTTTCTAAAGTACAAAATATATCGTTATATATTATAATTACAAATATGTTCAACTGACTGACTATTCAGAATACAAGGCATACAGTATATAGTTAGAAAAGTGCAATCTAAACAATTTAAATGTATATTCAGCAAGTGACTGCTAGATAACTCGTGACAAAATAAGCCAATAAGGTACCTTCCATTACACAAGAGCACTGGAAATTAAAATCTAGCATGAACACGTAAAACACTACTGTTGCTATCAGTCTTTCTAATCGGCCTCTGTGTTTTTAACATAATTGAATAATTGTATAGCTTGGATACAATTAATCTAATTGCAGCATCTAGAAAACAAAGTAATCTCATACTGTAGGAGAATTCACCTATACGCTTAGCAGACGTTTATTCCACACGTTTGTTGCATGCCCACTAAATCATCCCACAAAGTTGATTCAAAATTGGCACTCATTTTGCCGTACCTAATACATTTTAACCCATTAAAGCACATTTGTTACTAAAATCTAGATAAAGTCATTAAATAAAACTTCCTTCTACGTGAAAAGTTGGCCACATGTATATCTTATGCTTATATTGACTATTGAGAGACCTAGTAGACGCACACAGTTCCAATCCGAGTAGCCTGGAGGCAGCAAAAGAGAATGGTAACCCTTGTTTAACCAAATTAGAAACCTAGAGTAAATGGAAATACGGTACTTGGCAGGAATAGCTCTGAAAGGTCAGGCCATAAGTAATGGAAGGAAGAATAGTTGACAGATTCAGACTTGACGTCTTGACGTTTAAAAAGGAAAAGAAATGTCTTCGTGTAGTGCAGGTTTGTTTATTTTTGTGGATTCAGTAGTTTAAAAGAGGTTTTGGATTATTTTTACTTTATTTTGTGGCATTTAATATTTTACATGTGAATATTTTTCTATCGTGAGTATTCCTTCTGGGTGCATTTTTTTATTAAAATGCCCCCAACTATTCAAAATGGACTAAGTCCTTCCGAAAATCGACAAGAAAGAGCTGTAAAGCCTGCCGATAAAAGGTAAATCATATTTTACTATAATTGATATCAAAATTTCTTTTTATATGCAATACCTGTTCGAAATATATGGCGTATTTATTATTATTATAATTTACTTACAGATCCGACTTAATATGTAGAGTTAAATACTGTAATACATTACCAGATATCCCTTTCGATCTAAAATTTATTTCATATCCATTTGAGTCATCAAGATTTATCCAGTACAATCCTACATCCTTAGAAAGGAATTACAGATATGAAGTTCTTACAGAGCATGATTTAGGTGTAAATATTGATTTAATTAATAAAGATACATATGCTATTGAACACGGAGTTCACTTAGATCTTGCAGATGAAAAACTTCTAGAAGAAGATATCCTCACCCCACAAGACTCTAAGAGATCTCGGCATCATGCAAAATCAGTATCATGGCTTAGACGAACTGAATACATTTCAACTGAGCAAACCCGATTTCAACCCCAGACGATGGATAAAGTTGAAGCAAAGGTTGGGTTTAGCATTAAAAAGTCATTTAACAGTGAAACATTGTACATGGACAGAGATTCTCAAATTGAAGCTATTGAAAAAACTTTTGCTGATTCTAAGATACCTATTGAAAAACACTACAGTAAACCAAATGTTGTTCCAGTAGAAATTCTTCCTGTTTATCCTGATTTTAATTTATGGAAGTACCCTTGTGCTCAAGTTATTTTTGATTCAGATCCAGCACCAATTGGCAAAGGTGTGCCAGCTCAAATAGAGGAAATGTCACAAGCCATGATTCGGTAAGTGTTTGGAAATTTTTAAGTTATTGGTTGTGTATATTTCAATATATTTTTTGGTTCTGGTATGTTGTAAATCTTTAGAATATTTTGATGGTAATTACCAAAAATATTACTTAGAACAGTAGGTTTAACATCCACAAAAAGGCACATTCACCTGACATTGAAATAATGATAATAAATTTTACTAGAAATTTTATGTAACGCTCTGCTAGTTACATCATATACAAATAAATTTACAATACACACATTAACAGTTCTGTAAATACTTAAACAGTTCACTTTTATGTTCTAAAAATGTTCTTTTTACTATACAAATATTGTTATTTTAGCTTGACCAGATAAAATGAAATGATGAAAATTGAATATAAGAATTTCAAATTTTACATTTTTTTATCTGAATACTTATACTTGATTTCACTAGTAATTTCCAAAAGAAGAAAATTTGTGGGGTTATGCAGTAGTTTTGTAAATTGTAAGAATGCGAATTTTGTTGACATTTCAACAAATATTTTCTCTGTTTTGCAAAACGTCTGTTTTCCATGGTTTTTAACCATAAAATTTAGTTAAGAGTTATGCTTTTCATTTTATTTAACCTAGGTATCTTACTTAATTCAAGACCAAATAACAGAAGCCATAAACAAGCCCATTGTTCTCAAGGAAAAAACAATCCAACATATTTTTTTAAAATAGTAGTATAGTCCCACATGTACTGGTTTAAAAAAAAAACAACCAAGTGATATAACCTAATGATCAAGCTAAACTAAAATTAACCTAATCTCATCAATCAATAATCCTGTAATTTAGTTCTGTAGAGAATTGTTTCTCTTTGACAAAACTTAATGCACCTATTTTTCTCAAGACAAGTTATAACTTAATCTTATCGAGGTAAACCAAACTAAACCTCACCATCTAATAATGCTACAATTTAGTTCTTGACAGAGAAAAAAATTCAAGTCACATAAATGGATGTATATTTCTCAAGAGAATGTTTCATATGTATGTGCCATCACCATTCAATAATCTTACAATGTACCTCAGTTTTTACAACAGATTTTATTGAAAAAAGTCTTGAAAAGTGTAGGGAAAGGGAGTTTTAAACTGTTTGATATGACTAGATAATACAAGAAAAAATACTGTTACCAATATATTTTTTAAACATCTTTAACTGTAGAGGATAAGTTAAAATGTGTACATTTTTCATCAAAATACCTTAACTAAATCCGAAGAGACAATAAATATGGCAACACAGCATATACAACCAGACCACATTTTCAGCACTTCAAATTTGAGGGATTTATAATAATATGATGCTAGACATGGAATGTGTGTAATTTTTTTCTTTTTATGAGAATATTTCATAAACAAAAATTGTACTGAAATTTGTTTAGAAAGCTTAGTAAAGTTGTTTCATACTATAAATTATATAAAAATTCTAAGATTAAGTGTGTCCCGATAGGTCACTAAAACCTTAAAATAAATTGGATTATTACACAATTGATGGTTTTTTTTTCAAAAACAACCAATTTCAATTTTATTCAAATTTATACTGTTTGAATTTAGATATGCCATTATCATGTCTTTGAAAGTTGTGGCAATAACTGCTGTGGTCCATAAAATGTAGTGATTAGAACATAGCTCGGAAGACAGACTATTTTAGCATAAACTGTCAGATCCAATTACTTTAATAACTACCAATGTCACCTGTCATCAGTGTGTTTTGACTGGAATTTCTACCCTTTGTTTTAAAGCTTGCAATAATTGACATTAAAGAGGAAGATGACTGGGAAGGTTGCAAGTAATATATTTATAAATATATTTGTTGTTTGTTCTAAAATTATATATGAAATTTCCATGACTTTTATATTTTAGAACCAAATCTATGTCAAAAGATTTCACTAATTTTCATACCTTTACCATAATAATTTGTTAAAAGTGTAGCATTAAAACAGTTGTTCAATTCAAGTTGAGAAATTTCTTGAAATTCCTCATTTTTTACTTTAATTGTTTCTCAGAAAAACCCTTCCATTAGATACCCAATCTGACTTTGGTGTGTTATTGAAATTTTGTGTGACAATTTTCATTTTTAAGTACCTAATTATATAAAATTTTATTTAAAAAATAAATGAGAATCAATTTAAATTTCATATTTCATATATATATTTTGTTTATTAAAAATTATGATTTTTAATAAAAAAAAAGAAAGGTTTTGATCCTGCCAGGTAAGTTTTCAGATAGTTCTCAAATCAGCCTGAAACTGTTTTCAATCCCTTTTATGCTTATGACTTGATGATTCTTTATCATACACAACCCAGTTATCATTATGTAAATTATGTCAGTCTTAAAGCATACCAGACCATATTTTATTTATATTTAATATTTTACAAAAATAAATGAATATAAAGTCTACCTATTAGTTATGCAATATTTAATATTTAGAGGTGTGATGGATGAAAGCGGGGAACAATTTGTTGCTTATTTCCTTCCCATTGAAGAGACACTTAATAAACGAAGAGAAGATTTTACGAATAATGTTCCATATCAAGATGATGAGGAATATGAGTACAAAATGGCCCGTGAATATAATTGGAATGTAAAAAGCAAGGCTAGCAAAGGTATAGTAATTAAAGTTTTTTGCAGTGGTGTGAATTTAAAAACAAAATAAATAACTATCTTCTTATGCTGTACTTTCATATTTATGATTTGGTGTTTTTTTTTTTGTTTATTTAGTAAATCTACAGAAAATACTGTATTATCAACTAATAGTACTTATAATGATTTGAAAAGTTAGAAGTTGTCTAATTAGACTAATAGTACTAAAGTTTAATAATTAAATGCATCACATAATGTTGTTGTAAATAAACATTTTTAAAAGGCTGACTAAAATTTATTAGCCAGAGAATTGTAATATTATAAAATTTTATACATTTAGGTATCTTGTAATATTATATTTATATATTAAGATATATACTTTATTACATTATTTGTTTATAAATATTTAAACAGTTGATGAATGATTTTATAGGCTATGAAGAAAATTATTTCTTTGTGGTTCGACATGATGGTGTATACTACAATGAGCTTGAGACCAGAGTACGTCTTAGTAAGAGGAGACAAAAAGTTGGACAAGCACCAAGTAATACCAGATTGGTGGTCAAACACAGAGTGATGAATGCTAATGAATTTAGAATGCAGAGGTATAGGGAAAGACAACTTGAACCTCCAGGTGAGTTTTTCAAATTACATTTAATGCTCACTTATGTGGTTTTCAAACTATTGAATAATGTTTCTAAGGATATTGTATGTGTGTTTATGTTGGATAGATTTTTTTCATTTA